>WOXC01008245.1:170000-202500 GCA_011680675.1 Gymnobelideus leadbeateri
ATTTCTCATGTTCTAATTCACCTTCACAAATCCATAGCATCGTTCTGGACTAAAGTAATGTCAGTCATTGACATTTTCGGCAAGTACAAAAAGGACCCCCTATGGCAGCCATTTTTAGTTGTTTCTTAAGATCCAAAGACTGCTGAAAGAACAATTGGATAAAGTTGAGGATTGGAGAAGCTTGATTTTCTTGTTCCTGTGAAATGAAACTCTAGTTCTTTTTCCTCCCCTTCTCCTTAAAAGCAGAAGTCTGTTAGGGGGTTGTAGCTGTGTCAAAGCCGCTGGGATGCCACTGCTGATCACTTTAATTACTACGACTAAGGAGGATAAAATTAAAAGTAGCACCATTGAAGCAGTGGAAGAAAGCTTGCCGAGATGTCGGTGAACTGTGAAATATAAAAATTGCATACCAATACATTTTTATGGGAGGGAAACAAGGAATTACATTACTCATTCTTGAGGAGTTCGTCCTATAATGGTGAAGTTTTGCTTGTACATCTATAGCAGATTTTTGAACATTTCAAGAGAACAAGCAAAAACTTTACATTTTTATGCATTCACAAATGTGGCAGATATGCTTATGGGAGAAACTAGTATTTTTCACTGTCATTAACTCATTATTTCTAGGATTCGTGTGCAGTGTTGTATGTTCCTCTTCTGGTATTTTACCATGGAAGGATTTTACTCCTTGCTAAGGATATTGATCATGGGAAAAACAACAGTTTTCTGGAGACTGTAATTTAAGTTCCTGGACCTGAGTTTTCAATCACCCATAATATCAACATAAACAATTTAGTTTCTTTTTGCCATTTAATTTTCCTCATTGTTCTGGTAACAAGAGCACAAAGAAGAATTCATCAGAAGAACTGGATAGCCCATTACAAGATTCCTCTGTGTGCAAATATAAAAATGAATAATCTAGGATTTAACAAATCATAGTACTCCTTCAGAAAAGTTATTTGACCACCAGTGATTACAGTTCTTCTAGTAACAAGTTAAATTGGGAGTGGGGGTGGGAGGGGCAGCCTTGCTAGAAATCTGGTTGCTTATGTCAACTTGTTCTGTATTTAGACAAGTCCTGAATATAACACTAAATAGAAAAGGCACATTTTGTGAGGCTGATACTCTTAATAATGTAAAGAACCAAAGTACTTATTAATCTAGTGATAATTATTGTTCATTCAGAAGTAAGACATTTGTTGTAGACTAAGTAGATTGCCTAGATAATAAAGATTAGCTTTTAAAAAAAAAATACTTGCCTCGGTCTCAAAACAAACAAACAAAGAAAGATGATCTTTAGTCCCCTGGACAAGAAAAGTAAGTGAGTTTAATGTTTCTGATCTATGACTCTAAAAATTATTATTTCCTTTTCACTTGTAATAACGATGTTTATTTTCCCTAAATAGTTTTCTAAAACTATCTGCCCTTGTTCAAACACACGCACACACACACACACACACAGCTTTTTCTTCCATTTAGACACTACAAATAACATGCAAATCTGTGTTCCAGCTTTTTTTATAGGAGAGTAATATTGAACTTGCTCTATTTTTCTTTTGGGGTTGTCAAAATAGATATGAGATGTATAGTTAATGTTCTTAGATGGAAGTGAAATATCATCAGATATACATTAAATATATTTTTACTGATCATCTGGGCACTGTACCAAGTAAAATTAACACAGTTCCTCTGGTCTCCTTTCTGTCTCAAGTACTCATTTGTGGACATTTTAATATTTGAATAATATCAACTTGATTATTACTTTGAGTAGTCATTAAATTTTTCACAATCCAATTTTAAAATATTTTAAATTACTGCAAAACCCCAGATTTCTTGAGTTACATGTGTAGGAAATATTCAGATGAAGTCATTTTAGTTGTCATGAACTGTGGAAGTTAAGAAAATTGTCAGATGCAATTTATTAAATTGTATATTTAATTAGGATAATAATAATAAGCATTTCCAAATTATGCTTTTAACAAATACTTTTTTTTCTCTGTTGGTTGCTCTGTCTTGAGGGAAGGTAAGGAGTGAATAAACAAACACTGCAGATATGCTATCCCACTGGAGAGCTCTTGGCCCAAGCAAAATTGTCTCTGTAGTGTTAGGACATTAGGAGAAAAGTAAACCAAGGCAATCTGATAGGGAACTAGAATTCTGTCAGTCAGGCTCAAGATTTTGTGCTGTGTCCACGTACTTTGTTTACTGTAGGGTTTTATGAGTTGTAACCTGCCCATGCTGGCTGTTAATGAGGCTAAATCTTGCTTCTAGAGAATTGAATTACAGCACACCTCTGGGCTAATGGTTATAAACAGAAAGTCCCATTAGGGCTGCTTTCTGATTCGTTCATTTGCATTTTTTCTATTGTATGAAGAACAATGATGAGTAAATAGGTACAAACAAACAATTTACATGGAAATGGATAAAATGTAGCTAATTAGGATTTAGTGTTGGTTTTATTAATGATTGCCCAAGCTAAGTAGCAGAAGGAAAGTGTTCTTTTCCTCTTATTTTTTTTTGGGGGGAGGGGGGCAGGGAGGAGATGGAGAGAAGGTGTGGGAATGGTATTTTCATATCCCTTATAAGAGTAGGTTCCCATTTCAATTTCAAAAAGATATACTCATTTATTTCATTCTAATTCTGTTAAGATTAGTACATCTTAGTTTAACTAATTGAATTCTAGCTCCACACATATCTTTTATGCCTATATAAGGAAATTGACTTAAAACTTGGTGCCTGGGGTAAACTATTAGTTTTTATTAGTGTTTTCAGCTTTCTTAGGTTTGACATATGTAAATTTAATATTTTCTTCACTTTATCATGTAATTTGATGCTCCTGTTCAAAACCTGAATTTCTATTTCTTCTGTTTTTCCCATATTAAAAATATTGCTTATAAGCTGTGAGTTTTCAATTTTTTACTTTTTGTGCTGCATCCCTTTGCAACCCCAGTCTCTGCTGCTCTACTAGCACCTACTTTAGCTGTCTCCTGGTTTCTTTCCTTTCTACCTTTCTCCTTCCTCTCACCTGAGTGATAAAAGGAAGGCTGTATAATGGAACAGCTAGAGGATCTTATGATGATTCAAGAGACCTAGATTCTAGTCCCCACCCTATTGCTATTTGTATGACCTTGGGTAAGTCATTTAACTTCTGTGGCCCTGGTGCTACTGCAACTACTTGTATAGGCAAGTCTCTTAATCTTTCTGGACATAAGTTTCTTCATTTGTAAAATGAGTGGGTTGGATTAAATGGTTTTGAAGGTTTCTTCCAGCTCTAAATCTATGATCCTGTGGTCTCTTTTTCCTTATCTATAAAGTGGTGAGGTTTGATTTAGATGAGTTCTTGGTGTTTCCTTCAACTTCAAAGATACATTGTTAGAAGCTATAAGCATGCCCTTAGGAAAAAGGAAGGTTGTCCCAGGAGAAAGTATCTGACTTAATAGCAGTCATCTGTGCATATGGACATTTAATTTATCATTGGCCAGTTCCCTGTTGGTTTACTCTGTTGATACCCCCAGACACAGAGAGAGACAAAAAAGGATCTAATTGAAGGTACATACAGAAAAAAGAAAAATCACAAAATAGGTAAGAATGCCTCTTTTAACCAAGGTGCATTCTGGTCTATGATTGTGCTGGTTTGCTACACTAGGAATATCTTCCTACTTCTCCCAGTTTCACTTCTAACTCACATAAAGAAGGGAGGTTCATTATTCCAAAGCCCCTTTTTGCTCTGGCAAATCTGATCCCCTGAGGGTGAAGCTACAGTTCCATCTCCCCTCGGGGTTCTAAGTATACCCCTAAGGGGCAGCTTGTCTTTCTGATGCTCAGCTTGAAACTCCTCATTGTGGTGGGGTTTTTCCTAATACAAATTCACCAGTTATATTTAGTATATACTACCTGACATTGACTCATTGATAGTGCCCCAATATCATTTAGTCAGTTAATGTAAATTAACTTTTACAAAGCACATATACTGAAAAGATATGGCAAGAACCAAAGCAAAACAACAACAGCAACAAAAAAACAGTAACCAACCCACACCCAGCCCCCCATAACCTGAACTGGGACATACTCTTCCCTATGTCACCTCTGTCCCTGGGTGGGGGGAATGGGTTCAAACTTAAAGCATTCCTCCCACCAGTTCACTACCAGATGTAGCACAGCCACTCAAGGAGTCATTCTCTGGCTTCCCGGCATGGTGCAGCTCTTGGCTCATGAGGTGGTCCATCACTGGCAGGTCAAGCACATAGCTCCTTCAGGCTGTCTTTCCTTCTACCAGGCAAGCCTTTGTCTACAGAAGGTCCACCTCCTGTTTTTATCTTCTTTCCTTTTGTGCCATGCCTTGTGAGACTTCAAAGGGTCAAAGAAACAGAAGCAGTACTTTAAAAAAAAAACACACACAGTGTCTGGGATAGGGAAAATGGGGAGCTTTTCATGTCCTCCTCAAATTGCAACTAAAACCAGCCCCAACTAGTTAGGCCAAAGTGAATGTGCTAATCCTAAAGCAAGCACAAATTAGTCTGGAGATTGGGGAGGGGAGAAAGTCCTCTCAGTTTTACCCTCATGACATCTCTCCAAGACCCCTTCTTTCCTCTGACCCTGCCACCAGTGTGGTGCAGACCCTCATCTCTTCACTCCTAGACTGTCCAAATGCCTCACTGGTTGGTCTTCTTCAAGCCTCTCCCCAATTTAGTTCATCCTTCACTCACCTGTTAAAATGATCTTTAAAAAGGGCATTTCTGGCCAGGTCACCCCCTTCTTCAGTAAACGCCAGTTGCTCCCTCTCATCTCCAGGATCTAAAGTAAAATCTTTTATTTGGAGTTCACATCCCTTCATGATCTGCCTTACCTCCCTTTCCAATCTCCTTACTCTTTAATCCCCTTTATATACTCTGGGATCCAGTACCACTGGCCTTCTTGCTGTTTCCCACACAAGACACTCCCATCTCCCAACTCTGGTCCTTTCCACTGGTTGTCCCCCATGCCTGGGATGCCTTCCCTCTCCATCTCCACCTCCTGGCTTCCTTGGCAAGTCCTTGCTAAAAACCCATCTTCTAGAAGAAACCCTTTCCCTTCTCCATTTAATGCTAGTGCCTTCCCTCTCTTGATTATCTCCAGTTTATCCTTTGTGTATTTTGTTTGCATATAGTTGTTTGTATGTTGTCTCCCCTACTAGACTATGAGTTTCTTGAGAAGGTGGACTGCTCAGCCTCAGACGCTTAATGCTTAACTAGCTCTGTGACCTTGGGCAAGTCACTTAACCCCAATTGCCCTGCCTTCCCCCCTCCAAAAAAAAGAGACAAAAACAAAAGAGAAGGTGGACTGCTGTTAGGTTTGGGGTTTTTTTTCTCCCTTTCTTTGTTTCCCCAGCAGCACTTAACACAAAGCATGGCCAATGGTAGGTGCTTAATAAATGTTTATTGACTGGTTGATGGAGTTCCCTTGAAAAGAACTTGAAAAGGTGAGTGCTTTGTTGTAGCCACTTTAAATTTGAGCCCACTCACCCCACTGATGGAGGGAAAAGGAAGCCCAAATATTTGGGGGTGTGGTAGGAGGAAATACTTTTTTGTTTTGCTTCTTGCTATATCTTTTCAGTAAATATCCCTTTGTAAAGGCTAATTTAGGTTAATTAAATGATATGGGGACATTATTCACTGGGTCAGTTAGTGATAGAGAAAGATATAAATATTAACTGGTGAATCGCTGTTAAGGAGAACACATTGGAATAGGGGTTCAAACTGATAGTATTAGAAAGATGTCCTGAGCCTCCTTATGATATAACACGGTGGCAGCAATGACAATGACTTCAGTTAAAGTGGGGAAAGAGGTCACCCCAATCATGCCCTTGTACTAAAATCTCTGCCCTGGCCTGAGTATACCACAGAAAGGTAGTTAACTGTTAGGAGAGTCCCAGAAATGTAGAGCACCTTGGCAAAAACTGTTGGCACTGAATGGGTAGGGTCAACCAATTTGTGGTAACATTATAAAATTACAGTTCCTAGGGGATGAAAAGGAGATTATGGATACAGATTTAAAATGTTTGTTTGGCTATGGGTCTGCTATTGCTTTAAGTTTATTAGCTATTGAATAAATTAAAGGAAAAATGGTTGAAGACAGCTTTACCATTAATAGCATAGATATTTTCAAGCAATCGTACCTCCCTCCTGTTAAATTGCACTGCTCCATACTTGCTGAAGATGTAATCAAGACTACCTTGGCAGGCTCCAAACTGAAGCAGAATTGTAGGAAAGAGAGGTCTGGACCATTGCAATGTCTTCTTAATTGTTCCCTTCCCTCAAGTCTCTCCCCTCTGCAATCCATACTCGACATAGCTACTCAAGTAATAAAACAGTTTTGACCAAGTCACTCCTCTTCTTAGTAAATTCAGTGACCTCAGAAGAGGAAGATTCTTGAACCCTGCAACTGCTACTGACTCCCCTCCAAAATTACATATTCTCATTATATAATTATATAAGTGTGCATGTATGGATGTGTGTGTGTGTGTGTGTGTGTGTGTGTGTGTTCGTTCTATCCCCTGGCTAAACATAAATTCCTTGTTGGCAGGGACTATTTCATTTTTGTCTCTCTGTCACTAACACTTAACATAGTAGTTATTTAATAAAAATGCTTGTTGATTTATAGATTGTCTCCCATATCACCAATCATCACTCTTCAACTCCTTACAGTATTCCTTTTGCCTCTAACATTCTTACTGAATCTTTTTTTTTCTTAAAGTTAACCAGTGGCCTTCTACCAACTAAATACAGCTGCTAGCAGTATCTCAGAGTTGATAGAATGCTGGAATTCAGAGATACTTGAGTATGAATCTCACCTCCAATACTTATATCTGTGAGACCATAGGCAAGTCACTTAACCTCTCAGAGCCTATGTTTCCTTATCTATAAAATAAGGGTAACAATGCCTCTAGTGCCTACCTCACAGGGTTATTATGACAATCAAATGAGATCATGTATGGAAAGTGCTCTAAAAACTCAATACTGTACCATATGAATGTAGGTTCTTGCTTTGGCAGCATGTCTTCAGGACTACCCCACAATCAGGCACTCCCAGTTATTGGTTGAAGCCCTAAATGTTGCTCACCTCTTGGTTCTGGGGCAGCCCTTGAGGGGTGAGAATCTGTGGGTTTGTTCTTGAGAGTGTGGAGGTTTCTGATACCATCAAGCATAAATCACCAGTGTGGTTCCCACTGATTATAAGACAGTAGCCTCTGTTAGCTTTTTGGGAAAGGTATTTACTTAAGTAATATAGCAAGAACATTTGGTACAGAACATTTCCTGCAACCTGGGAATTCATTCTCCCCCTGCATACATAATGTCCCTGTATGGAATAAGCTCAAATTTAAAGGCACATGTGTAGCAAAGTTGTACCCCTAAATCCTAGCACTGGGATGCTTTTTCTCCCTTGTGGAGTCTTCATGAAATTCCATTCAGGTATAACCTGATAAAGATATCAAGGGGAGGGGCAGCTTGTTAATTGAGGTTGGGGTAAAGAACTCTGGCCCTTACCTTACATTGTTATCAAAAGCAATGAAAATAATAATAACAACAATACCTATCCTCCTGCAGTATTTGACACTATTGGCCATCTCCTTGAAATATTCCAGTTGTCTTGGCTTCTGTGACACTACGTCATCCTGGTTCTTTTCAGATCTCTTTCTCTGTGTGTGTGTGTGTGTGTGTGTGTGTGTGTGTGTGTGCGCGCCTCTCTCTCTCTCTCTCTCTCTCTCTCTCTCTCACACACACACACACACACACACACACACACACACACACACACATTCTACTTGGTGCCCCCACCCTGAAATACAAGTGTTTTCTGTTGTTCTGCACTTAGATTCTCCTTTCTCTGTTCTCTTTCCCTCAGTGTTCTTATCCACTGAAACTTCAAAAGTCATATCTCTATAAAAGATTCCCAAGTCTGAATCTCTGGTCCTGACCGCCTCCCCAAGCTGCAGTGCCTATTTATACATTGGACTCAGTATATCTCATCATAAACTCAGAGAATGTAAATGTAAATTTTACACCTACTCCATACCATCAACTCTGTATTTCCTCCCAACTTATGTATTTATCTTGTTGGCACTAGTTTTCCTAGTCACCCAAGTTCTAAACTTCAGGCATCTCTGACTCCTCATACCCCACATCAATCACCAGATTATACCAATTCCACTACTACAATATTGCTTCTATCCATCCCTTCCCTTCTTTTCCCACTGCTACTACATCATGCAGATACTCATTGCCTTTCACCTAGACTACTGCATTTATCTCCTAACTGGACTAACTTACATCTAGTTTCCTCTGTTGAATCTGTCTTACATACAGCTGCCAGATTAATGTTCTTAAAACAGCACTGATCATGTCACTTTTCTGCTAAAAAATCTTCATTTGTCCATTGGCAATTGAATAAAGTTCAGATGCTTTAACCCAGTGTTCGTATCTGCCAAAAATGGTCCTGGATATTTTCAGCCTTGCATTCTATTGACCCCCTATACTAATCTGTACACTGATTAGTTCATATTCCCCCAAAATACCTAAATTTGCTGCATCCATGTTTTTGTACTTGCTGTTCCATAACTGGGTTCCTTCCCCACTCTCCCATTCTTTTCCTGTTGAAATCCTATGTATTTTTCAATGCCAAGTTATAATACTAATTTTTAAAGCCTTCCTTGATCCCTCTAGCTGAGAGATCTCTTCCTCTTCTACATAATACAGGATTTTATTTTTATCTTTCTCCTGGTATTTAGCAGTTCTACTGTAGATTCCTATTATTTATGTTATTGTTTTATCTCCAATCTTACATTATAAATTTACCCTCCTACATTCCACAATCCAGTCAAACTATCATTCTCTTTCTTCTTCACTCATGACACTCCCATCTCCCATCTCTGTTCCTTTGCACTGACCACCCTCCCATAGAGTTTCTCTCTTCCTTTAAGATATAGCTCAAGCACTTAATCTGTCTCCACCTTAGTTTCCTCATCTGTAAACTATAATTATAGCACACGCATCGCAAGATTACAGTGAGAAATTAAATGAGATCCTAGCATAGTGCCTGGCATGTAGTAGTTGTTTAATAAATAATTGCTGATTTCTGTTGACTGAAGGTAAGGACGCATGCCTTACTCATTTTTGTACTTCCTACATCTCTCTATCATCTTGTTATCAATAAATATTTATTAAATGAACCAATGATTTTTACTTTTAAATCAGGATCTTGATAGATTCTATATTCTCAACTAACAAACCTTGAATTTGTTGTAACTTAAGTATTACTTTATTTTTAAAGGATTTTTACACAACTGATAAATTGAATTTTTCCTATCCTATGCTACAATTGGTATTCTCCATTTCACCTCACAAAAGCTGTCCATTTCTTTTATTTGGTAATATTTTACTGCAACATTATAAACTCTTGTGCTTTTATTAACAGCTGGCAGGTTAAATCCTATCCTTAAAGTACAAAAATATTAATTTTATTTCTACATCATGAATCTTTTCTATACCTGTGATTCAATGTTTGAGAACACTGATTTAGCATGGCAATAAATCTTCTTATATATAATTCCTAATCATTTTCTAAGTGATATATCTTACCAGAGAGTCACTTAAAAAAACTAGCTCAAAATATTTTTAAATGAACATTTTAATACAGTAATTTTTAATGGTTAAAAAAATCTGATTCTGGGATGTCTTTAAAAATTGTGTGACACCTAACTGATATGGAGCATCCTATTTATAATGTGGGCCAAGCACCATGCTGTAAACCAGTTACTATCATGATGATCAGATTGAGAATGAAATTGCATTTCTGTCAATTACTGAGTTGGCAACTGTTCAATATATCTTAGCAGCAAGATGAAGAGCGACGTCGGCAGCTGAGAGAGCGAGCTCGTCAGCTAATAGCAGAAGCTCGATCTGGAGTGAAGATGTCAGAACTTCCCAGCTATAGTGAAATAGCTGCAGAAAAGTTGAAAGAAAGGTCAAAGGCATCTGGAGGTGAGTTAAAGAAGCTTGTATCATTTTCCAGTAACAACCCCAAAATCAGTGTTGGACCTTTTGGACCATTCATACCTCAAAATGTTGTAGCAGGTATGTAAGGGTGCAAAGTTGACATTTCTGTCAGGAAAACCAGCAAATAAGATTAATGATTTTTGTTTTTTCAAACTTCACTTTACTGTTTTAATTCTTAGAAACCCAGAAGCACAACATACATTGGTAAGGATATTCATAGTTTGAAAATTTTATGATCTGTGACTTATAGTTTTGGTCAAAGTGATATCACTTTGATTATATAACACGATTATTTTGCATAAAACCCCAATAAAACTTTAAACATAGAGAAGTACACATGACCTTTTGCCTGGTAAACTTTGAATTTAAAGATTTTTTTCTACTTGTATATTTTTATGAAGGCTGATTTAAAGTTATCTTTTGCTTTTTAAATTTTTGCATTATAGCCTGCAATATGGGAGCAGTAGTCATTGGACCTAGTTATTTGATACATATCGCTTGTATATAATTTTTATTATACTATTTCAGCCCTAAATTCAAAATATCACTAACAGTTATCTTCTTTTCAATAATATTTGCTAAGCAATATGGAGTATAACTCAAAATCTGAATGCTAGTCTCATTTAGTCTCCTTGTTCTCTGGATGGCATCTTCATATTCTACAAAAATTATTTTAAGCTTATTATTGGAATAAGGACTAGCTTTCATCTAACCATACAATCATTATTAGATGCAACATATATTATTTCAAATACCAATTATTAAAGAGAACTTTATCTGATAGTGTTAAGTTCAGCCTATGTTTGAGTTGGAATTTCTTGTCTTTCTGATCCAAGAGGGTGAGAATGCTTGGAAGAATTGTATTTTTCTATCAATATATCCTGTATTTATCTAGTACATGAAGTCAGAATACTTCTTGTTTTAAGCTAATCTCAGAATACTGAGATCACCCTGAAGATTAAGGCAAGTATGGGCTAGAAGGAGGAGTTAGGGGTTGAAGCCTGGGTAAACTGTTTCTTCAAAGTGAGTTCAAGCTGTAGGGCACAAAGAATAATTCTTTGAAAAGAGTTCACACTATTTGCTCTTATTGCTGCTGTTCCTAGTTGATTCCATATATTAAATGCTTCTGTTGCTGAGAAATTTCAACTAAATGCTTATAGTGTCCAACCCCTCCTTTCATTAAATCTGAAAGCTCCTTCTGCAAATAATCTTGTATCTGTCACCTTATTCCCTTCGGAATTTTTATATCTTGGTGAGTTACAACCTTCATGTTACTTCTTCATAAAGATTATAAACCTACTTTCTTGAACTCTCCTGAATAAGTAAGATCCTTGAACTTTTTTTATGATTGCAGGTTTCTTACTGCTGTACCTTCACTGTTCTCTATCATTTCCTAGCAAGGTTACCAGGACTGCTTG
This sequence comes from Gymnobelideus leadbeateri, assembly GCA_011680675.1. Lineage (NCBI taxonomy): Eukaryota > Metazoa > Chordata > Mammalia > Diprotodontia > Petauridae > Gymnobelideus > Gymnobelideus leadbeateri. Next base: position 181,450 of record WOXC01008245.1, read on the forward strand.
CAGCTTCATAAACATGGTTTTATTTCTCTAAAGCCAGGAAGTTTTCCTTTCATTCGTATTAAATGAATTTCATTTGGTATAATTAATTTTATATGTAAAATATATGTTTTATGTTAAGTCTTAGGTCTGTTTATTAATATCCTTTATGGGGCTTGATTCTCACCTTTTAGAAAACTTCTCCTCTAGTCTTTACATGTTCTCTCCTTGAGCTGCCAATGAATGTAACCTTCCTTCAAAATTCCATAAAGCAACATGGCATAGTAACAGTGGTGAGAATGTAGTGACAACCAGCACTATACATTTTTTGAGGTTGTGATTAGATAAGTGTACTATTTTAACAAAAAAAGTATATTTATGTATTTATACTTAGTAATAAACTATGAGTATAGTTTCTTTTATTATATATTCATATTTCACATATATTGAATATATAACGATATAGTTAGTGGCCTAGGGAGAGATGTTGGCTGTACAGACAGGCCAACTCCTTTAATCTCATATTGGCCCCCAAAAGTCAAACTTGGTTTAGCCCACCATGCGAGTCTGAATAAGGAGCCAAAGATGGTTTGGTCCAAGACCTAATGGAGAGGTCTGTGCCTTTCCCTAGTCAAAGAAAGTGGAGACCTAGGGCCAATACCCCCAGTGAATAATAATCCCCCCTAGAAGTACAAAGGGCCAAACTGGTGATCAGCATTAGAGCTATGGGAGCTGAGAACCAGGAGGATATTCCCAGCGTCAAGCTATGAGGAAGAGAGAATAGATGGAATAGGAAGCTATTCAGAAGCCTCTTTGAAAATCCTAGATCAGTTCACCTAGGGGGATCCAAGTGCCTAGGACCTACTTCTCCAGCACATGTTTAGCATGGGACAGAGCAGATATGTTGTCCTGTGGCCAAGCTTGACTTTGAGTGGAACAGCACCATTTTCTGTCATTAACTGAGCCTTCTTCTTTCTCTTCATTGGGAGGGGCAGTTCAGACTAGAAAGAGTCATGCTTAGAGAAACTTAGGAAAAGGGAGAGGACTGGAAGACCACAAAAAGCAGTCCTTTTCCTCTCTTGGTTACACTGCCTGAAATTCCACCAACCTGAAATTAATTTAAGTTTTTTCAAAATGGAAATACCCAGGCTGGGTATTAGACTTATCTATCTAAAATTATAACATAAATTCATTTAGTTAAATTGTTTTCCCCTCTAAATCTACCTGTGATCAGGTCACATAAGGGAATGGGAGACACTGAACATGAGCTTTGAACCTTTAGGGCAGTGGTTCTTAACCTTTTTCATATCATGAATCCCTTCTCAGAATTATGTTTTTAAATGAATAAAATAAGATCTAGCATTACAAAGAAATCAATTATGTTGAAATGCAGTTACTAAAAAATTTTTTAAACAAGTTCATGATTAAGAACTCCTGCATTAGGAGGGATTTGGCTTCCTCAGGATTAGATGAGGGAGCCAACTTTGTGAAAAGCAAAACTATTCCCTACATGCTGAATCATGTAATTAGAAATGTCTTCTCCCCTTATCTCTTTTCCATATTCCTCAGCAATAACCATGAACTACCTCTATAATGATTTAACAGAATAATGATGGTTTATCAGAAACACAAACTAGAAATCCCTTTAGACCACTTATATAAAACTTCACAAAGAAGATTCTTGCTTGCTGTTAGAAATTGAACTAAAAAACTTTTGTGGTTGCTTCCTTCTAACTGATTATATATTGTTTAGATCGTATATAGTTATGTGTATCAGCAACATAAAGGGAATATTAGTGGCTATCAGACCGATTCTATTTCTTTCTTGTTAAGGACAAAATCACATTGTAAATTAATCTTTTAGAACTTTAGAGTGGGAAAAAGATCTTGAAATTCAATGAGTCCAACCTCATCATTTTACATAGCCCAGAATAAGTCGACAACATTCTAGAAGTTCCAGTTAGAGCAAGAAGGGCCTTAGAGAATGTCTAAATCCAACTCACTCATTTGACAGATAAGCAGACTGAGATCATTGTGAACCAACTCTCCCAAAGTCCTGGAGAGCAAGCTTGCCTCCACTTTAATGGACGTACTTAATGGAAAAATAGCAGGAGTCCTCTCTGAGTGTTGTAGCCTCAGAAGCATTTGTCAGGTTCTTCCATATATTCTTATATGTGCCTTTGTCAAAGGTTTCAAGACCCTTACAGTCAGCTCTTGTAAGACTCTGGCAAAGACAACACCTATAACATATACAATTTTGCCGAGTTCATTATTTTGTTGTAAACTAGATTAAAAAGTAATTTATTTTTTACACTGGAGGAATTATTGGACTTGGAATTGGGAAGACCTGGTTTAGAATCCCACTTCAGGTACTTATTAGCTCTGTGACCCTCAGAAAGTCACATAATCTTTCTTTCTTTTTTTTTTCCTTGCTTTTTGGAATTGAGAAGGCAGGGTAGTTGGGGTTAAGTGACTTGCCTAAGGTCACACGGCTAGTACATGTTAAGTGTCTGAGGTTGGATTTGAACTCAGGTCCTCCTGACTCCAGTTCTCTATTAACTGTGCCACCTAGCCACCCCCTCATAATCTTTCTGATTAAGGTTTTGAAACTGTATTTTTTTAAAACTGGATTCCAATTATTATATGTGTGACTGTTAAAATGAATTAATATACTTTCTTTACCTCTTTGTTAGTTACATATTTTATACAAATTTATATTTTTAAGTACAACAAAGTATGAATAACTTTAATACTTTATAGTTTGAATATAGCTAATTTTGAAAGAATATACTACTTGTCTATATGGCAGTCTTTTATCAAAGAATTTTCTGACTCCAACATAATCTCTATTTACTATTAAAATGTTTTAATGATGTATTTTACATTAAAATTAGTATTTTTCATCTTTTATTTGAGTCATTCACAGTAACTAAAACTTGGATTGAGTTTATAGGTAAGGGTGGCTCTACCCAAAATGAAAAGTTACTGTATAGTTGAGGGGTTTTCTAAGTTGGAAATTAAGGTCTGGATTAGAGATTTAACTGCATTTTCATTTCTAAGAATCAGATCCTTTTAATTATTGTAATATACTTATACCATTAGAGGCAATGTAGATAAGTGAATAGAAAGCTGGCTTCTGAATTGCAAGGGCTTTGTTTTGAGTGCTGCCTTTGAAAGGACTTGGCTATGTGACCCTAGACATGTAACTTAATCCCTCAGTGACCCAGGCAATTCTCCAAAGCTAAAAGCTGCAAAGAAGGTGCTGATCTACCTTAAAAGAGGAAGTTCCTACCAGGCAGGAGCTCCCTAAGCAGAAATCACAAATCAAATATTTTTAAAAAACATTTACTTTATTAATAATAATAGCTCTCATTTATATAGAGTTTTAAAGTTTGCAAAGCCCAAAGTATTATCTGATCTGACCCTCACATCAACTCAATAAGGTAAAGTGTTATTATTATCCCAATTTTACAAATAAAAAAAAAAAAAACTAAGGACCAGCAAGGGTATGTGACTTTCTAACAGTTATAGAGCTAATTAATATCTGAGGAGGGATTCTTCCTCACTTCAAGTCAATAATTTCTATACTACCCAGGTGTTATATTATCAATAATACTATTATCATCTTATTAGGATTCTTGACTTCTGCATTAAAGTATTTTGGTAGTTATTAGGTATTATAGGGCTGCCTTCAGCCTATGCTACTGATTACTATATTGAGGACCCCAATTTCATTTATATCTCTATGCCATCTTAATGTCTAAATCCTAACATTGTTGCATACAGTATGGTATATTAACTTATTCTTATTAAAGCATGTAACTTGCATAACCAACTCTGTTGTGCAGTATGCCTTCCAGGTTACCTCATGTTTCTTGTTCACCTACCTAATTTTCTACCCACTGTGGTTCGGCCCAGAAGAGGGATTTTCAATATATGATCTAGTATTTTTTTGGTAGCCTGGAACTTTGAGTCCTGTGAATATGCATAAAGAATTGCCACAGGTGTTTAGAAATGCTGCAATATTAACTGCTTAAAAGAATTCAAGGGTTCATTCTGAAACCGAAGGCACTAAATGGAAAAAGGAGAAATCCATTCTTAAGAGTAGCTGAGCTATATAAAGGATCAATTTTTACTCTTCCCCCTCCCAAATAGTAATCCTTTTATCTGAGGTCAGCAATACATACACAAACATTGAGTTGCCCTCTCAACATACTGTGGAGTAGCAGTGTAGATAGGAATCTCATCTAGCCAGCCAATAAAATGAAACTGCCATTGACCACAATAGTTGTTTGAACATCTCACAAGCATACTGACTGGAATAAGGTGTTCAAGGTGGTAGATGATGAAGTCTGCAGTCCTCTGCACACCACAAGAACCTGGACACATACATATCTGACCACATTTCCAGACTGCACCCTCACCTAGGCACGGTCAAAGAAAGAAAAGAGATGGGTCGGTGGTAGAAAGATGTATTGGAGCCCTTAAACTATGTTTTAACTGCCTCTGGCATAGGGTAAAAACTGAGGAAGAATTCTGAACACATGGAAGGTACTCAATAAATACTCATTGTTTGGAAATGCAGGATAATTTCAGAAGGGAATATTGAGAATAAAATAATTAGATGGATTGAGTGATTGTTAACCACATTTGATCTTAATCCCCTTTTATTGATATCTAGTTGATATCTAATGTCATCTAAAGTTTAAGATTTAGTCTAATTTGGGAAGATTTACTTTTTTAAAAAATCAAAACAAAACTTTCTTCTAATTTCATAGTCTTTTGTAACTTTTCTTAGTCTTTCTCCCCCTTTTTTCCAAATCTTGCTTCTTTAAAAACCTTTTCTTACATCCTCTCTTCTTAAATTCTTTCATTTCTGACTTTCTCTACCTTCATTGCTGACTGCATTGAAACCAATTCATTGTTATTTCTTCTGGGTACATTTAAATAGTTTAAAGCCTATGACCTATATATTTAGGGATTTTATTTTAAATCAATGGAGCCTTCGTGGAAGACCAACCTGTCATCAACTCCTTTTCATTTATGATTTGATAATGTTACATTACCTCCAAACTTATTTATATCAGGATCTTGAGCTTATTCTAACAGTATTAGTTTTACAACCTTTCACTTTCTTCTAACTTTTGCCATTCTTTATCAAATGCCACAACCAATTAATATTTTCTTTAAATACCTACAGTGATATGCACTAAAATATGTTATCTACTCAGAAATCATATGTTTACTCTTCCTATGGGATTTCTCTAGTTTCCACTTTGTTTTCTTTTTACTTCTTTTTTTTTCCTTTTGGAGGGCAATTGGGGTTAAGTAACTTGCCCAAGGTCACACGGCTAGGTTTTTATTTGTGTGTGCGTTAAGTGTCTGAGGCCGGATCCAGACTCAGGTCCCTCTGACTCCAGGGCTGACACTCTACTCACTGCGCCACCTAGCCACCCCTTTCTTTTTACTTCTAAGGATATTGTATATTAATGTATATCTTTGGCCTTTTAAACTCTTCATAGAAAAGACCCTTTTACATTCTGTTGCTATTATACTAAACATTTACTTAGACATTGGCAAGCAGGTTGGGAATCAAAGTTAAGAGAATACCTTGAGGTATTAAGTCATAGAAATATTAAAACTCCATGAATCTGAGACTCTCTGCAATATTCCCTTTAATAAGAAAGAATGATGGCCTTTTATTTGACAGCACTGAAGCACTGACTGAGCATAGAAGTTTTCTGCATTTTAGCAACTCCTTTAGGCAGTGACAGCTGGCAGAATGTTTAAAAGCAAGGTATCAGATTTACAAATAAGATTTCTGCCATACTTTACCAAATGTGTGAATCCAAACTCTTACCAATTGACCATTCTCAAAGCAAGTAAAAAGAAAGAAAATAGTTAGATTGCTCATGTTAAAAATAAAAGAGAATGTAATTTATTTCAGCATACCATATATTTGAATGTCTAAAATATAGCCAGCTAAGCTTTTCCATTTCGGTAGTATATGTTACTTTAAATAATATTAATTTTTCCCAGCTCTAGGTCTTGCAAAGTCTCCTGTCTTAGTTGCTTCTGAACTTTCCTTTATATGTAAGTGTTTTCTCTATTCTGTTCTCATCATAGTCTCTTAATCTAACTCTAATACATCTATTTTTATGATAGTCACATTGTCCCCAATAAACAGTAAATCAGATCACTAAATATTCACATTGTTGTTCACATAATTCATGGTTGTAATTTTATTAAAGTATTTCTTCTTTATTCTTAAAACCAAGATTTGATGCAATTGTAAAATTAAGGTATATAATTGGCAATTTTTATTACCATACAGTTTGTGAATGTTAGTAATCATAGCTGTTATAAATACATTAAAGGGAACTATCTGCAAGAGGTGTGATGATTTAGAGACATACTTAAAATGTGGCGGCAAGTTGTAAAAAACTTTATGTAGTATACACATTTTGATGTGGCAATTCATATTTGACATATGAATTCAAAATATAAATTTTAATCCAATAGTGAAAAAGTAATGTTTCTTATTGATTTCATCACTTAATGATCTGTGTCAAACCTGAATTTGATAAACAGTTATTAAAACACTGACTCTACATTGGTGTTTTGCATGAATAAGACAAAATAATAATATTCTCCTAACTTTACTAATACATCTTCCTACAGATGAGGATGATAATATTGAAATAGATACTAACGAGGAGACTCCTGAAGGCCTTGTTTTGGGAGGTGGTAATGAACTTACTAACTTAGAAAATGACCTTGATTCTCCTGGTAATTTTAAATAATAAATGTTTTTTTGTGCTTTTGCATGGCATTCTTTGTATTTATGTGGTTTTGCTGCTATTTCATCAATAATAATAATAGATTTATTTTACATTTTTATTAGAGTTTTTATAAATCATCACCTAAGGCCCATAGCATTTCAGTTTTGTAAATTTGTTCCTGTCATTTTTACTTTGGAGTTCAACTTTAAAGTAAAAAATAAAATTGGAATAACAGGCAGTTGCTTATTTCTTCCCATTAGTAAGATTCACTTACTCACCTTTTATCTTGAAGGTTTCTATAGGACTAGTCACAAAATATATTTATTATTATTACTCAGTGTCTTGAATATAAATCATACTCATGCACAGTGATATACAGGCTTATTTTTTTCTGATTTCATTTAAAGTTCCTGGTTCTCTTTAGTTGTAATATCATGATACAGATGTTGGCCTATTCCAAGACTGACTCGACTAAATGATGCCACTTATTGACCTACATCTTTTTAGTAAAAACTCTCATTTGGATTTTTTTTGTATACCTATAATTTGGTTATCAATGCCTTCAAAATCAAATGTAAGTAACAGTTGTCCAATTGTTTTGAGGGCTTTGATGCTTTTTCTCTTTGTTTAAAAGTATGGAGGAGGGTCCCCTAATGTTTAGTTTTTTCATGTTCAGAGTTGAAAAGAACAGATAGTAGGAATTACATTGCATCTCTGGTAATTCCAAGACCCTTCACTCACACCCTCTTCTCAGGTCCCCTATGCTGACTTGCACCATGCTTTGCCTCCCTCCCTAGTTTGAAACAGCCAAACATTATCCTCCCTCTGGTAAAGCAGTTGACAAAGGCCTTCCTGATTAACAGAGGGCATGCTTGAAAAGTCTGGACCAGAGTGTCCATATGCTTTTATTAGAGAAACTCAAAAGTAAAAATGTTGACATCAAAGGAAAATTTCAAATTTGTTGAAACAAAAGACTGAACTGCCACTTTGAAATTACAGGGAAGAGGATTTTGGGAGAGGTGCTTATAAAAGGAAGGGAAAAATGGTATTTTGGCTGTTCCCATTTTTACACTTTTCCTCCAAAATGGCCAGTCACATCACTTTTACTTATAGACCTGACTTTGATTCCAGGGGTATTCCATAATTATAAGAGCAGGCAATGAATAGAATTTGAGACTGAATGTTCACAACTTGTTGAATTCTAAATCAGTGACAGTAATCGATGTTCATAAACTAAATTTCTAGTGAGTTACTAACAATAATTGGTCATTTCTTAGAAGGGAATTTTTTTTTTGCTTTTTGGAAGGGGAAGGGCAGAGCAGTTGTGGTTAAGTGACTTGCCCGAGGTCACACGGCTAGTAAGTGTTAAGTGTCTGAGGCCAAATTTGAGCTCAGGTCCTCCTGACTCCAGGGCTGCTGCTCTATTCACTGTTCCACCTAGCCGCCCTGAGAAGGGAATTTTCTATTTCTAACAGTAGCTGGAATCATGCAAATTTTGATGGGAAATACATTTCTAGCTTGTTAACCCTGACCACCTTGACCAGTGTCTTTTTAAAACATTTTTTTCCAATTTGATATTTACAATAAAAAGAAATATATCTGTGACATCTGATTCTTTGAACTAAACTAATATTCCTAGTTGCAGATGGCCAGGATTACCAGTAAACATTGATTTATTAAATATATAAAACTTTCCCATTTACATCTTGTAATATATTTCATGCCAACAAGAAATGTGAATGTAACTTAAACCAAATAGACTTGAGTATTATGGTTGATTTATTTTATTCCCATATCCTTTTTTTAATCCTTTTGTATGATTTTTATACATTATATAACACATTTTTGTCTGCTATGATCCTATTCAACATTTATTAAACATTTTTATGTACAGATGCAAAGTATTAGAAATACAGACAAAAAACAAGATGGATCCTGTCCCCAAGTAACTTATAGTTTATAGAATAATGTAAAAAAGAAAAACATACTAATATAAATTGAATAGTTTGTGTGCCTTTACTAGTAACCACTATTCAGAGGCTTCTAAATGGAAAGGCATAGACCTTTTTTAAAAAAGAAATGTCGCATTTGTCAAATGGCCAGTCTGTTTATATGATCATATTTTTTTAATTTCACAGAAATTCAGTAAATTAGCAAGTTTGTTTAAGTTCAATTTTGTCTTCCTTTTTTTACTGAATTATATAATCAGGCATAAAAATATTTTCTAAATAAAATTGGACAAATGTTGCTTCTGTATTTCTTAATGCTTTATTTTAGCTGAATGCAATTAAAGATAACAAAATATTAGAATATCCTTACCATATAAAAGCAAGAGCATATAAACAGATGCTATTAGTTTACTACCTTTAGGTATTATAAAATATGAACCTAATCTCACCAGTACAGCCTAGTCCTATCCAATTCAGCAAGCATTTATTAAACATCTACTGTGTGCGAGGTACTGGATACAAAGACAGAGTAAAAAAAATAATTCCTGCAATGTATATACCTGAATATGTAATATACTTATGTAGTAATCATTTCTGATTCTATATAGAATGGGTATGTCATATTAAGAACTTATAGCAAAGTGATTTGATATAACATATATGTATACATGAGAACTAAAAATATGATACGAATTTGCATGGTAACAACACTATGATTTAAAATTACATGTGGCTACTATTTTGAATATTCATTTTATGGGTCATTTAATTACAAATGCATGCACACATGTCACAGACACATATATGTTTCCTCACATGTATATGGAAATGCTATTAATTCAAATGCCATTTTCTCACCCACTGCTATTAACATGGGATTAAGGGTAGGGACCAAGCCTGGAACTTTCTTGGTCTAGGGAGAGTCCCCAAATGAGGAAACTGCCTCTGCCAATGTAGCTGAGCATCTTCTTTAAAACTCTCAGGTTTAGAGCTGCTTGCACCACTGACAGTTTAAGTGATTGCCCACTGTCACACAGTGAATGTTTATCAGAGCTGGAATCTGAACCCAAGTCTTTCTGCTCTAGCTTGGCTCTATCTCCACTGAGACCCAAGGCATCCAACAGTCAACATAATTAAATAAATAGTTTTTGATGTTGATCTTATTAACTATGTGGGAGGCAATGGAGTATAGAGTAAAGAACACTGGAGTTAGAACTGAGACCTGGATTCAAATCCTGCTCCTGACATTTTTCTGATTGTGTAACCCAGAGTGAGTGGTAAAACTTCTCCAGGCTCCAGTTTTCTCATTGGTAAAATAGGGACAATAATATGTGTACATGTTCCCTCAGAAGGTTGGGAGGTAAGCTTAAAGTATTCTGTAAAACTTACAGCTCTCCCTAAATCCAAGCTATTCTTGTTTTGTTATTTATGTGTATGTGTATATGTGTTGATTTATTTTGTGGGTAAAGTCTTAAAAGAAAAGACCTTTTCACATATACAACATTAGGCTATATATGCTTAGTTTAATATGTAATTTTAGAACATACCATCTCCCTCTCATTTAAAATTATTATAATGTTTATGTGATTTATTCTAAAATTGATAGACTGCACATTCACTCAGTTGTGTATGGTATTTGCATATTTAGCAGAACAAAACAGTAAATTGATGGTGGATTTGAAAATGAAGAAGCTCCTAGAAGCTCAGCCACAGGTGGCAAATTCCCTCTGCAGTGCTGCTCAGAAAGCTGTGACTGGAGACTCTGAGCATGATGTGAAGGTAAGATTTGTGGGAGGCTTTGGTCTCAGGACCTGTGCGGAGGTTCTGGACTGACAATTTCATACCAAATCCTCACATTTATATGTATAGAAAAATTATTTGGTTCCATGTCCAGTAAAGGAAATGTTATTATAATAATACGTATGTTTTTATTTATAGCTTTTAAAAGGAACTAGTACTTTAAATTGATTATTCCAGTAAAATTAGAGGATCCATAAAAAACATTCTGAATTTCTTGAAGTGAACCATCTAATTTTCTAAGACGGCCAAGAGAAACTTCTGTTTTTCCCAACCTGTATACCTGTAAAATTTATCAGTAATTTAAATATAATAAAATTCCTATCACCTAATTAGATGGGTGGTATATGCAGAAATATTAAGATCCAGAAATGGGCCCTATATGTTGGTGTGTGATTTTGCTATTGATAGCATTTTAACCAGACTAAAGTACTCTCCATTTTTCACTCTTATTTACCATTAGGCTGTTTAAATTATCACCACCCCTGCTTTCCTTCCCCTTCCTTTTACCTTATGACTAATATCTTTATGGCTTTGGGGCACTTGCAGTTCTGTATAACTTTTCACCCACCTGCAGACTGTGGGGACTACCCTGCTGACTGAAAGGATTTCCTTCCCCAGATACAGAGATTCTTTGAAGTTCCAAAACAATGACTTTCATTGCTTTTCCCTTATACTGTCGGTTTCTATAAATTGGTGATGAAAGTGTGTGGCAGCACCAGAGGACTTTCAGTCTCTATCTTTGAACAAAAGGAAGCTTGGATCAAGTCTGATTTTTTGCGTTCAATTTAGCTTTCTGCAGTGGATTTAATGCAAAATGAAGCTAGCCTAAGAATAATACAATGGATTGAAAAGGCTAACTGAATTAGTGGGTTTAGAGGAATACATTTGTAAAGTGGCAGAAGTCCCTAGTCATAAAAAGGTTTCTTAAAATGGGATTTACTAGCTAATCACATTGATATTTTAGCATGTGCCAGGCCTAAAAAATTAGCCATGTTTGTTTACTTTTGATGAGTTCAGACTATTGGTTATTGTAATAGTGGTAAAATGTGTATCTTTATATATATTAAAATCATTTTCTCTCCAGCAGTAAAACTCAAAAAAACATAGATGTGATCATGAGCAAATAATAGATTTATTAGGCAACTTATAAAAAATAAAGCATAAATATTTCTATTAGTATGACTTATTAAAATTATGAAATTTTATATTTCTCTTTCTCATTTGCATTAATTTTAAAAATTTATTCCAACAAAAGGTGTGTCTTAAGAACTTACCTTCGTGTGGGTCTTTGTAACTTAGACCTTTAAAATGGTATTTAGAAAGGACATCTACATTGGTCCTCTATTCTTGTGGGGCTTTCTGCACTGAGTTGGATTTGTTTTTTAAATAAAATGCAGTTTACACGTTTATAAATGAGGCATTCTGTGTTTGTGGAAAAGGATAAACTGTTACCTTCCCTTGAGGATTCTGTATCCCAGGCCTCCTTGAGGCTAGAGAATAGGCCATTGGAGAACTCCCTCATTACTGATTGTCTCAATGCAGAGGAAGGGCAAAGTCTTGGTAGCTTTTGATAACCAGTTTCAGCATTCAGCAGGCTTAGCTATTAGTCATGCATCTTAGCCTTTCCCTATTTACTTTCAAAACACTTAATAAAAATAATAAAAGATTAGGTATAAAATGAAATATTTGTTTGGTACACAGCACCTCGGTATCTGCAGCTTCCACACATTGCAGTGGTTCAGTCTTCTGGGATATTTCATGTTGATAGAACCATTTGAATTTGTTACCAGTATTAACATAGGAAGCTCTGGAAAAGATAATTGTAGTTTCCTTAGCTGTAAAGGGCTTACTTACAAATCTGGCTTTGGAAAGTTATAGCTGATGAAATGCAGTTCATTGGGGTAGTATTATAATCCTACCTTTTAGCCTTCATCCAGCATTAGTGGTTTATCTCAATGGGCATAAAATTAGAAACTAGTTATTCTTGTCATACAAGTCTGGGGGTCTATATAAACCGATATAATTCTTTACTGGACTGAATAGTGGAAGGAAAAGACTTGAGGCAACATGGCTTTATAATCACAGATCATGTGAATGCAAATGTTTACAAAGTTTTGGGCTTTTCTTTTTTTAAAATAATGATACCTACTTAAACTACATTTCACCCAAAGTTGTTAATTGAGGTAATAGAACTTGCAAGGTAATGGTTCAAAGAGTATAACTGTACAAGAAAATCTTGTAACCATCAAAAAGTTTGCTATTTTGCCCTCTTTTAAGTAGCTAGTCCTCTCACTATAATCTAAGTCTTGAGATTCAGAAAATTTAGAAAAATCAATGATGAAAACTTTACTTTCAAATTTTTGAGTTCACTATTTTAAACCCTATGTAAATACTATGCATTTTGTTTTTCTGGTAGAATGGGACAGAAGATCACCGAGCTGAGCAATTACAAAAAGCAACAGAACGTTTTAGAAATCCTGTTGTGTTCAACAAGGATTCTACAGTCAGAAAAACTCAACTTCAGTCATTCAGTCAGTATGTGGAGAACAGACCAGGTAGGAACATTTTTTTAAAAAATGTTTTCCTAGCCTATGATTTAATAGTATTTAACAATAAATATATTAAAAACCTGATAGTGTAAGTCCTCATTTCAATACACAAATATCAAGCTTTATAATAATTTTACATGTCTTTCCCCTTTTTTCAAGAGATGAAAAGGCAGAGATCAATACAGGAAGATACAAAGAGAGGAAATGAGGAGAAGACGGCGATAACTGAAACTCAGAGGAAGCCATCAGAAGATGAAGTGCTTAATGTATATTAATTTTTTGTCTGGTTTCATGATTGCTGATAATTCCAAACTGTATGTGGAAATAGTGCCTTTATTTGTTAAAATGAGATGTTAGGTTTTTTTAGATGTCAATCTCCAGTGCATTCAAAGCAGAGTGAGAGGGGTGCACTGTTGAATTAGTCTGCAGTGTGGTGATAATTGTCAGATAAAAAAAATGAATTTTTCAGAGTTCCACAGCCCCAGCTTCCTTGAGACATTTCCATCAGGGCACTTCCCATAAAGAGATTCCAGTATTGATCTACCGGGAGGATTTTAATTATTACAATAGCAGATACCGCAGAGCTGCAGTTAGAGGGAAAAGTCACATGAGACCTGCTAGAATTTCTCAGCCAACCCATTTTGTTGGCTTGGGTTAATGGGTGTTCAACCTTTCCATTATCCAGATCAGCCGTGAATTACTAGCTGAATGATGTTTGCATTAATATAATATATATGGTAATTTCTTCACTTAATTAACGGGGAGGTTCAGCTCAGTAGGGGTATGGGCTGATCATGTGTAAAATTGATTTGTGAGGGAAATATTTGATAGACCGCAGGGAGAAAGCTGCTTTTGATGGACAGCTGCAGGACAGAAGCAGGAAGAACAAGTTTTAACCTGAATTTTTGTATGGAAACATAACATGGTCTTTGATGGTGCCCTTTTTTGTTGATGTCCAGTTTATCTTAATATCACCATTGTTCTTTATTAAGCCAGGGTGCTTTTGGTTAGTGATTTTGTATTCCTTGAAGGAACCCTAAAATTTCTGGTCTCAACCTGAGATTTATTGTTTTAACAGCTACTTAATATTTTCAAGTGGTTATCTTTTAGAAGACCTATGAAGTCTTAGTAAATGCACAGCGTTTGTATTTATCTGCATGTAAACTCTCAAGACATTCTAACAAATCATTTAACTTCTCTTAGCACTTTGAGTATATTACAATTCAAATGAGGACAGTCCAAGTATAGAATTTTTTCCTATTTTGAGATGAGCTACAATAAGTAAAAGTCGAGTTCCATGCCACTTTTTCTCCCCCATAGTTATTTTCTTCCTCTTACTCCATATATATATAGCATAATGTCTTAATTTCTGCCATTTAGATGTTACTGGTGGGGGGTGGGGCACAGGAGGAGCTCTTTTTGGAAAACTATTGCTGGTGGGGGCGGGGGCTAAATGAACACAAGGTAGATAACTTCACTAGAATTTTTTTTTGAATTGTGCATTTCTATGTGAAGCTGCCATTACAAGAGTTCTTGACTTTTTTATGCCATGGACCTAAAGGCTTTGGATTCCTTCTTTGAATAATGTTATCACCTGCATTCATAATTAAAGGAAATGCTAGATTTTACTTAGAAGTTAGTGAAAATAAAGGTGTCTTTTTCCCCCATCCAATTTCATGGAAACCATCCAATCTATTGATACCCCTTGAGGATGTGTGGACCCCAGGTTAAGAACTTCTACATTATATTGTTTGGCTTTTTTTAGTTACACATTGTCATAGTGAGAAAGAGTACGCATATTATATGAGTGTAAAAGAGCATCATATTAATTTTAGCAGATCTTCCTGAGAAGTCATCAATGTTAAAGTTATCTGAAAGACTTCAACTTTAAATTTGTCAACTGTTTAATTGATTTAAAAATCAGTTGATATGAAAATTGAGATCACATGTGAGTGTGAATTAATTTCTAGTTCCTAAGGAGTAGCCTTCATATATCCTTCTTCTTGTTAGATCTCTATGTAATGAATAAGCACAATCCCCAAACCTGGCCCATCTATATCATACTTTTCAATCTTGCAACTCTGCTAAGGAGCCTTGGGAGAGAATTCCTCATGGTTTCTTGGAGATTACTATGTTCATCTGGAGGGAGGATTCTTTGATGTAGAAGAGGGTTTTCCCCCCCTATTTCTTATCTGGAAGGAGTACCTCAGCAGCAAAATACTATTTCTCAGCAGCTATTCAGGCCTCTGTTAAAGCCCCAGGAATGTCTGACTGAACTAGTGCTCCAAAGGGAGCAACAATTAATCTATCTCTGCAACAATAACTGGAGTAATGACTGCTTCCCAAGTACTAGTTAGAAATATGTTTGTTCTGTAGTAATAATCTCAAAATAAAATTTAGGATTCTACTGGCATTTTGCATTTCAGTGGTCTTCAATCTAGAACTGTAAGCAAGATTAATTGTTGAAATTTTAAGAGTCTTATTGCCATAATTTCTTTCCTAGTATGAAAAGCAATAAAATAAACATAAAGAGTATGGTTGAAACTGTGGATTTACCAAATCAGTATATTGGCCAAACTCACTATTAAGAATCATGTAGGGGTGGCTAGGGGGAGCAGTGAATAGAGCACTGGCCCTGGACTCAGGAGGACCCGAGTTCAAATCTGGCCTCAGACACTTAACACAAAAACTAGCTATGTGACCTTGGGCAAGTCACTTAACCCCAATTGCCCCTCCAAAAAGCAAAAAAAAAAAAAAGAATCATGTAGTGGTGTTTGAAACCACCTGTCAGTTTAGAAATCACAATTGCTTCAGTTATCTATATGTTGACAGGGTTCCAGTTATACATTGAAGAATGAAAACTTTCTTTTGGCAAAATTTGAAGTATTAGAATTTCCTCTTCTCATATTTATGAGTATCTACAGTAACATGAACACTAACAAATACATTTTTAGACAATTTTTTAAAAATCCAGTATGTTCAGGTATGCTTTTCTTTGAAAATTTATTATTTAACCTAGTTTATTTCCCAGACATCATACTTTTGAACAAAATATACTCATTGAAGTGCTAGTGCTCTATTCCTACTAGAATAAAGGTTATTATAGTGCTTTTAGGCCCTTTATCTTTGTTTTAAAAGCTGCGTCAACACTAAGGAAAATTAAAATTTTGTAAGCCCTAACGTAAAATCATAAAGGCAAATGCCAGTGTAAAAAAATTCATTATATAATAGTTGCCACAGTAGCAATATTTGGCAAACTTGAGAAATGGTAGAGTTTGCCTTTTGGTACCAATTGTGGTATTTGGTTCTTTAGGTAAGTGCTTTACTAAGTGTTTATGGAAAGAAAAAATGCAACTTACAAGTGATTTTTTCTCTTCTTGTTTGTTCTCGTTAACAGAAAGGGTTCAAAGACACCAGTCAGTATGTTGTAGGAGAGTTGGCAGCACTAGAGAATGAGCAAAAGCAAATTGACACCCGTGCCGCGCTGGTGGAGAAGCGGCTCCGCTATCTCATGGACACAGGTACGGTGCCCAATTACACTGTAAACAGTTTTGGCAAATTGAGCGTTCACAAACTCTTATAGAGTTTTGGAAGTGTGAATCTTTGAAGCCTGAATGTTCAGCAAAACTGCCTTGAAAATAAAAAGGCTGCGATTTGCAGCCACCTCTCTGGGCCCTGGTGATAAGAGTGCCTTCATGGGAAGTGATAACTCGCCCTGATACCGTGTGAGCCAGCACTATTGAACAGTGTGCTCATCCATGCAGAGTTGGAATACACATCTGTGCCTCATTGATATGCCACTGCTTTAAAAAAAAAAGTCAGATCTTCACTGTTCTACTGATTCATTGGGGGGAGAAAAGATTTGGCCTGCTAAAGCCATGTACTGCATGAAACAGAGCACAGTACATGGGGGAAGGCTCCATTGACTAGATCACTGAAATTTGAGAATACTATCTGGTTACTGATGCTCCACAATTATTTTTTTTTCAGGAGAACAGGTTTTTAAAAGTCTGTAATACCTTGTGTCATAGGTACATTTGAAAGGATTAAAATATATACCAAGGTTTTTCCAAATGCATTTATAGCTGCAAGTTTCAGTCCTAAGCAGAAGTTGGATTGGCATTAAATGCTGATTGCCAAGGGCGATTAAGGAGATTTAACCATAATAAGCTGTGTGAAACAAAAATTATATGTTTCTTTTTTAAATGTTGCCAACAAAAGAGTGAAAAGGGAAATTAAAAGAAAGTATGTAAATGTACCTAAAATACACAGTAAAAAGAGTATATGAAAAAATAAATATTTTCTTATTTCAAACTGGACCAAAAAAGATTTCCTTATAAGTCCAGTTTTTGAATTGCTGCTTTCAGTTAAAATAAATAATTAAAATTGAGTAGAATGATTTAAGAATAGCATGCCTACTTGAATTTTTCACTTTGCCATCTTAACTTTGGCTCACAAGGACAGTTTTCTTTTGTATACACAAAATGATTGAAGTGCCAAATTGTATTTACAATCATAGAGCCCCCACAAGCATGAATATTTGGAATTGGTACAAAGGCTATGTAAGCTTTTAAAAGAGGTATTTAGAAATGGATACACTTAGTAGATGGCATGAAATTGTTTAGTTAGCTATATGTATATATATAACAGGTGTCTGTATAACTGATAATACAACTTTTATGATTTCAGCCTTGACTTTTCTTCATTTTAATAACGAAATTGACAAGGTAGAATCCATGTGGAAATAGAAATACTGGGTAATGTTGCTTCTCAGCCGTACAGAATTGGAGTTCTCTGTGTATATGTATGTATATGGCAGCACCACTTATTGGTGTCTCCCAGCTTAGAATTGTAAGATTTAAAAAAAAAAAAGGTCACAGCAGCTAAAAGAAAAGTCATGCTCACTCCTTTTTGCCATAGGAAACCCTCACTTACAGCCTGTTTACTTTTATTTTAGAGACAATATTCTACAAGATTAATTATCTAGTTTCTTGGGCCACAGTAGGTTAGAAGCAGCAAGCAAAAAGGTGGAGCAGCTTGCTAGAGCCAGGTATACTCAAAGGAGCCAAAAATGACAGCTGATCGATGTTAGTGAGGTAGGAGACAGAAAAACTCTAAAAGCAGACACAACAAACTAAATAAACATAATGGTCAAAGTTATTTAGTGTGGGGAGAAATAACCCAAGACAATTCAAGAGTCCCTGAGAGCATCAAAGAATAGCCTATTTGATGTTCATAATTACCATCTCAAATCATCAAGTAAAAGCTAAATTATATTTATTATTATAATTTTCTTATGTAAGGGAATTTTAGATCTAATCAAAACGAGCTAAAATTATTAAAAAATTCAGTGCTTAAAGAGGTTATCTTCATTTTTTGAAAAATTGATTCATGTAAAACACTTTGCTCTCCTGTGATGCTGAATGCATGAGATATTTCTCTTATGTTTATGTGTCATCTGTCAAAGGAGAGCAGAACTGAAAAAAATGAACACTCACTCACTGTTCTTTTTCTTTTCTCCTCCAGTCCATAAGCCTACTTTGGTGTGGATCAAGACCTAGATGTATCTGGGCTCCCCTTCTCACCACTAAACTTAAGGCCACTCGTAACCCAGATGACTCCTAGAGAGGCCAGATGGGTTAGATAGCCTCTTAAGAACTTTTGTTCCACATTGGAAGAGATGCAGAACCTTCTCAGACTGGGTTTGCTATAGCTTAAACTTATGGTTAGGCCCAGAATTCACCTGGTCTTTCTAAAATTGCCTAGAAAAGAGCCCATAGCCTGGGCCTATAACCTGGGGTACTTCCACCCAAAACTCCTTTTTTGTGACCTGCCTAAAATCTGAATGGCTCCTGGGATAGACAGAGGATGCTAAACATTTACCTTTCTTCCTCCTGCTGTTGTTAGGTTTCCTATATGCTTTAAACACTATTATAATTGCCATTATTAATCATTGTCATTACATACAATGGTTAATGGTTAGTAAATCCATTTTCCTGCACTTTAAAGTTCGTAAAGCATTTTCCTCACACCATCCCTGTTGAATAGGTATTATTATTTTTTTAAATTGTCATTTTGTAGATGAAGAAACCAAGGAAACTAAGTTAATGATTTGCCAAAGGTCACAAAGTCTGTTATAACTAGGATTCAAAAAATTACATGACTTCAAGTCAGCCCTCTTTCTAGTGTATCCAGTTACCTCTGTTAATAATATCTACCATTTTCAGATCACTCCAACATGTATTTCCTTATTAATTATTTATTATTTAGTAGCAAGATGGCTCAGGGGGTAAGAGTGCTGAACTTAGAGCCAGGAAGGCCTGAGTTCAAATCCTACCTCAAAAACTGTCCAGCTGTATGACCCCTGGGCAAGTCACTAATCATTCTCAACCTCCATTGCTTCATCTGTAAAATGGGCATAAAATTAGTGCCTACCTTTCAGGCTTGTGAGAGCTGAGGACTCAACCATATAATATTTGTAAAGTACTTTGCAAACCTTAAAGTGCTCCATATGCAAGCTCTTGTCATTATTAGATTCTCATAGTAATGGTATTATAGAGGCAGGGCAAATTTTATCATTCCTGTTTTACAGGTGAGGAAACAGTAAATGACATTCCCAAAGTGACACAGTGTCATGGAACAGAAACCAGAAACAGCACCTTCACATGCCTAGGTTAATGTTTTTTTTACTCTAGTTTCTATTTGCCAATACTTTAAGAATCCCCAATTCTCCTAATAGAGGCATTCTACTAGTGTAGATTACAGTTCCTCCATACCCCAGGAGAACCATGTGACCAAAAAGGTCAGCTTTCTAATGATGAAATATTCTAAAAAGAGTAGGTATATTTTATTTGAAATTTGAAATTTTTATAGGTACAAATATTGCCCAACTTAATTTGGAGTCTGTTCCCAAAATTTATTTGTAGGTTGGTTAGGACTCAGTATGGATTTTCCTATAGAGAGCTTGAGAACTTTCTAGACCAGCCCATAAAAGCTTATTTAAGCCATAAAATAGGTAAAATACGATTAATATTAACTCAGAACCTCAGATCACTTTAAAATACCTCCAAGTTCATAGAGAAGCAAGGAAGGGGAAATGAAGATGAATTCTGAGCCTTGGGGAGGTCCTGTAGATTAACTATTCAACTTATTTGAGTCTTAGTTTCCTCACCTATAAAATGAGGATTAACCATACTTCCACTGTGCACCTCACAGAGTTTTACCAAGGAAAGCACATAGTTAACCTTAGAATTCAATGTGATGTATTCACTTTGAAAGATGCTCCTTGAGTCACCCCACAGAAACATCCAGGTAGCATTTCAGAGGAGCAGGCATGAGCTCTGTTAGAGGCTTTGTCAGGAGACTGGTGTAGGGGTTGTGGACATTTCTATGGATTGATTCTTGACTGTGTTTAAATTGTTTTTACAAGACACATCACTTTCAAACATCCTAGGACTCTGTCAAACTCTATTACAGATACCAAGGAGTTTTGCACTTCATTTTATTTTTTGTGTTTTAAAATTAATTTTTAATTTTTCCAATGGGTAGTTAATAACTATCAGTTTGTTAAGAACAGTGAAAGTTGTTAGACTGAAACTGTGCATGTGTTCTAAGCTGACACTTTGTATAGTAAGTATAGCCCTGGGTGTATTTGTACAGCAGTGTTGTAACCCCTTGAAAAATGGAGTTTATAATGGAAATGCTGATGGGCCCCTTTACTATAGTGATGCAAATGGTGCCTCTATAATGAACAGCCTTTCTTTTTGATTCTCAACCTGTTTTCATTTGATGGTTTTCCAACTTCCTTGGATAGAACAGTAATGCTTTTAAATTTCAATGGATTAGTAAAAAAAAATGGTGACAATATTTTATTTACATTTTGTGAGTAAAAATATAAACATGTGGGGGAAAACAACCTCTCAACAAAAGAGCATCTTGATTACAATTAACTTCCTAACCTCTAAGGACCTGACTCCATGTAAAATATCCATCTCT
>WOXC01008245.1:205000-207500 GCA_011680675.1 Gymnobelideus leadbeateri
AGAAGCCAGAGGGGATTATAATTCCAGAGGTGGTGCTTACTTAATAAACTTGTTATGCCTTCAGCAGAGGGAGCTCAGTGTCCTTCAAAAGCATTTAATTTTATATTTTAGAATTTACATCTCTACTGTGTAAAGAGTTAAAAGGTATGAGAACAATATTGTTCTAAAATCAGTGTACCATAAAAGAGATAATGTAGTTTAGCATTTTTCAAAGACTTGTAGTAATTTTAAATTTTAATGACTATGATGTGGTAAAGAAAGATTAATCTAATGTTTTACATTGACTTTAATAGCTTATTTTTCTTTTTAAAGTTCTTATTTTATTAATGGACCTTAATTCATAAGTCTGTTTTGGGAACTTTGTCCTTAATAAAACAAACTGCCATGTTGTTCTGACAAATAGGATCCAACTCTGAGCTATATAACTTCTCTCTTCTCCATTCTCACCTGACCTTTGTCAGGATTTAAAATGCAGTTTATCCCTGCCACCCAATAATTAGGACATCACTCATATCTTTTTTTTCTTGAATGTAATCCTGCCAGTTTATATATTAAGGAAAGTTGACCAGATCAAGAATAATTTAATTATACTAGAAGTATTACTGATAATTTGATAAATTATTTTCATTTTGCATCTAGAATTTCTTTTCTGGTATTGAGTCTCTCTGAATTCAAACCCCATCCTTCATATTCCACCATAAACCAGTATCCAGGATTTTGTCACCATTCTTTAAAAGTATGATGAACATATATGAGTGTTAGGTAAATTAATATGCTATATTCTGATCTGCCTCACTGATATTTTGAATTTCAATTAAATTATCAGGTAAAATATTAAGAAAATTATTATTTTACCTTGTTAAAAACCAAATTTCATCAGTATTTCAATACAGGTTATGGAAAACTTTTATTTTTTTATCATTCTCTGAGGTCCTCTCCAGTTGTAAATCTATGATCCTATAACTAGCCTTCCTAAAAGCAATCATAATCAGCGTTTTAGAGGCCACTTTTTGAGTTAAGGTACCATCACTTCAATCCTACCTAAAATCAATATCTAGACTACTGCCACCATATTTTAGAAGATCTTCAGCTGTAAATCAAAAATCCAAATAATTTTAACTGCTAAAAATTTCTAATAAAATTTTACTCCTAAATCACTAAAAATGAATCTTTATAAATAGCAAAATAAATAAATTCTTGTTTAATGCCCTAAACAGGATAGAACCTTCAATTCAGCACACAATTCAGCAAACATTAACTATATTGTGCAGAGTATTATGCTAGAAAAAGGAGAAAATATTAAGTTTGGCTAGTCTTGTCCATACTTACCCATGTCCAACTAAAAGTGAAAAGAGTTTTTTTTTTTTTAAATATGAAAAAACATAAAGTTTAATAGCTTGCCCTGTTTTCAACTTAGATCATTGTACAGATTTATATTAATGAAATTTGTATTTTTAAATTTTCTGTTTCTTTGAATTATTTTTTACTTTGTGGTACTGATAGAATACATAATCTGTATTTGGAACTTTTTTTTTTCTGAAACATTTACCTATTCTAAGATCTATTTTAACTCTTCTTGGGATAGTTGAAGGGAAGCCAGTTCAAAAAGATTATTTAAATTCCCCTCCACAGTCCCTATTAAGGGACCTTCCAGATGTGTATTCACATATCTGTTTTAATCTTTTATTTATCCAGTATGCAACATGTTTTATCAGAGTGTCCCATGGAAGGCATTGGATAGCATTGATTTGTATATGGAATTGTTTTGTATAAGGAATATGACCATTTAAAGGAAAACTGAAGTCATTTCTTATCTTTGACTGTCAGTATTTGAAAGTAGATGGCTAATAGGCATATTATTGAGAAATTTAATTCCAAAATATATTTTTCTTATTAGAGTAGTTGTATTTTTCTGACTCTTTGAACAGCAATAGGACTGACTGATTTATTACCATTGTTAACCATGTTTGTGTCTATGAAACTGCTTGTAGTGTTTGCTCGGGGTCAAGTTGCCAGAAAACTCAGTTACTTTTGCACTCTCAGATAAGATTTTATTTTGCGTTTTTAATTGGGAGGAATATGTTCTCTGGATGTTAAAGAGTAAGAATGCATGTCTGTTATTCAGAATTGTCCATAATACTTATTTGAATTTGTGGAGTTATAAACCTACTTTCCACATTGTTGTCTCTAAACTACTGTTTGTTAGGAGTTAGTCTGAGATTGCATTTTGTTACTCTTTGGCTTTGTTCTCAGTTATCTGCCATCACTAGTAATAACCGAGGACCTCTGAAGGATATTAAAAATTTAGCAAGCTTATTATTTTTATACAGCAGTTATTGAGCACTCATATGATAGGTTCTATATAGAGCATAAAGAAAAATTATACATGGACCATTCAAAGGATATAAAAATGATCCTGAGTACTTAAAGTATATTCTAATAAATTAATAATGATATATAATCCAAAAAATATATTATTTAAAATCCACTAAAATTATTT
>WOXC01008245.1:210000-423222 GCA_011680675.1 Gymnobelideus leadbeateri
TGGGACCCTTGGTGCTTTCCAACTTGCAGTGATGTATATTTAGATTTTGTCTTTTTTGAGTTATAATGAAAAAATTGTATTCATATTCTCCCGCAAAAGACAAAAGCACCATCTTATTTTGTAGCCTTCCAGTTTTTCTTTTGATTGTCATAGTATTCCTAAAAAAAAAAAATTAAGTAGATATTCTTAGATTTTTAAGATTATAAATAAGCCTGTGAAACAAAGGGAGCAAACTGGAAATATATTCTTCCATACTTATAAATTTACATATTTCATAAGATTAGGATCAACAGATTGATTTGGTCTAGCCCATGTCATTTTTTTTCAGCTGCTATAAAGAATCCCTGGAAATCTCATTGGAAATGCTTATTCCACTCCTTAAAAAAAAAAAAAAAAACACTAAAACTGAAAATTTAATTTCTTTTGTAAAATTTTTACATTTTCATAAATACATTGGGAAGTTGATGTTCCGATAGTTTAATTGAGTTGGATAGGGAGGAAGGTCATTTAATTGGTCTATTGAAATGTTAACAGAAACAGATATGCCATGGAATAGAATTTAATGGCTATAGTGCTGCACTAATGTCTGCATTCACTTGCAAAATTGTTAATTAGGGCACTTTGGTAGTTCATTTGCTTTTGTATTGATGTGCTTAGTCCAACAGGGAAATCAGTTTTTTTATGTGAAATTTACATGTTATGCTCTAATCCAACATGCATGTTCACTTCTGATACCTAAGAGAATATACAGGAAATCAGGTACATTTTCAGTTTGTGAATTCCCTTTCTCTCCTAGCTAATAAGGAGAGAAATTCCACTTTTACTCTGTTTTATTCATGATAAGGTTTAGCCCCTCTAAAACTATATAATCCATATGAAAATGTCACCTCAAGCCCTATGACATCTCTTTTAGCTAAAAATTTCCAGAAACCAAAACTATTTTTAACTTATCAATCTTAACAGAGAGTTTTCATAAATCAAAACAGAAACGGAAAAGAATTACTGATCATATACACCCTCTTTAGGGTGAGGGGTGAAGTTTTCAATGAATTAATTATTCCAGTCATGATATAATATTAGCTTGTTTGTAACTGCTAGTAGCATAAGTGAAGGGATAGAGGAAAAAAGCCGTGGAAAGGGAAGAGCAGGAAAAGGGAAGGGAATAAGCATTTATATGGCACCTGTATAACAGGCCCTGGACTAAGTGCTTTTTTTTCTCTTAACAAATATTAGTTTATTTGAAGGGTAAGAGAGCATCCAAAAATTCCATTACAATTTTCCTTGACTAATCCAGAAAGGAATGATTCATTTTTATCATGAGTCTTCTTTTTTAGTTCTATAACTGATTATCATTGCTCTTGTTAGAGTATATATAGTCTGCCCCTTTAACTGCAGTGGTGATAAATACCACTGATGTGATGATAAATATCACTGATGTGATGATAGGTGATAGAGTTGGGCCCTAGAAAGATCAGATCTTAAATATATTCAGCCATCCATTTAAAAACAAATTCCTAATGTTCAGTTAGTAGTAGTAGATAAAATTGGGCCTACATAATAAGGCCACACAATACTATGAAGACTGAAATTTTCAAATGATATGCTATATGTTTTACCACCTTAACGCTAGACCTCTGACTATTTGAATGATCTAGCTGTTTATGGGTGGTTCTATATTTTTTATTACAGAAATTTTTATTTTTGCTGTTAAATAATTGTGTACTAAATATACATCTAATTTAATTTTCACAAATAAGAGTAACAGTCATGTTATTGCTCTGGGGAAGAACTTAAACATTGTCTCTTCTTTTTAAAACATTATTGGCTTTAAGTTGGTTAGAATTCCGTGTTTAGATACTTTTAAAGAAATGTATTTAGAATAAACAAGTAAAATCAAATTATTTTAAGTAGCAGTTAGATACTGTTTGACATATGAGAGAATAAGAGTCCAGTGATTTGTTTTTGATAAAATATCTTAATACTAAAATCTCTTCTTTGCAATACTTTTAAATATTAAGCTAGGACTATAAACAGTATTATTAATTATTAATATTGTTTAACCTAAGATGTTCACTATACTTTATCTTGTCAATATCATTATAATACTGTTTAAACTACTGAGATTATCCATGCCTGTTTCTATTCTTTTTCAGGTGTTTGTAAAAATATTTGGAGATTGTAAATATGTACTCAGCACCTCTCTAGTTTGCAAGTGTATTCAGAATCCTAAAACATTTTATTGTGTCATCATGCAAATGTATTTACATAGGAATAGGTCTTAGTTTCTTTAAAGAGGGCAACTAAGTTGAAAACTGAGGCCAACAAATAAATGAAAGTTTTTCTAAATCCACTGGATAAAAGAGGCAGTGTTAAGGCTAACCATAGTGTTGAACTAAACAGAGGGATTACTCCTGGGTTTTGCATCAGTTGTTATCTGCCGGGTGGCCTCACTTGTCAAAAAAAAAAAAAGTTTAACGGGCAAACATTCACATAGGCACATTGAGAAAAGAAGTATGCTTAATTCCATCAAAGCTCAGAAATCAGCCATTAATTTATTCTAACCTTCAATTGTTGGTCATTTGTGAAAAACATCTGGCCTTTAAATCATAGGGACCTAAACAGAAGCACAACATTGAGTATTGCAAAGTTACAAGTTTGGTATTATGAAGAGGTGTTAGCATGTGTACAGATACACACCCACACATAGATCTCAATAACACCGTGTTTATAGCATATAGATATATTATGTCTTAATTACACTAATTTATAACTCTGAAGATATTCAATAGAAACTAGTACATGGAATTTACTTTAAAATCTGAAGATTATTAATTTGCACTTTTAAAAAGTTTTGCCATTTAACATTTCTCACCCTGGGTGTTAACTGTGATGTTTCACAACATTGCTATTTATAAGTCAGAAATGGTTTCTAATAACATCAAATTTCAAGGTAGCAAATATATAAAAAGCTTTCAGGAAAGACATACCCTATTTTCCATATGGCTAAGTAATTGTTAAGATATTTGTTTTAAAGCTGGACTTAGACACTCCTGACTGCCCTCTAATTTGATATGGCGGGTCCAGATGATTTTATTCAGAAACTTTGGTAGGAGAATGCAGTGAAGGAGATAAATAATTTTGCAGCCATAAGCACATTGCAAAGTATGGAAATGATTCAGTCATCTTTACCATAGTGAGTAACATTATCCAGTTTATTTCAATTTTGTATGGGTTTAAAGCTAGCTATAGAATAGCACAATGTCTGGGATACATTTAACCATCAGTGAAAGCCTTAAGTTGGCAGAATTCCAAGTTTTGAAGATGTTAAAATAATGCTAAAACCAGACCTTGGACCTGCAAAGTGGTATTTTTGCAGAATGAACTTTTAAATTACAAAAGAAGCCTCAGGGGAAACCCACTATATTCATTCATTAGAGTTTGAATTTAGAACTAAATGGGGAGGGGGGGTTGTGGGGGAAAGAAAGTGTAGCATTATAATGTAATGTGGATATTTGATAGTCACAAAATTCAAATCTCTTAAGTATTTTTTAAAGATAAATGGTCTAATGATTTCTGTCTAAGAGAAATAAATATGGAAGAATTTTAGTGCTTTTGGATAAAAGCTTTACAGTGGAAGGACTCTTTCCTTTATCATAAATTTCTTTTTGTTGCATTACCAAGATGCTGTATTTTCCCTTCCCTGATATTTTAACTTTCCCATAGCCCTCAATTATCACAAATTAGCAAAGATCAAAAGTATCCCTTACAAGGTTTGGATCTACTGAGGGGTAATAATCATCATTATAAGAAGTTCACCTCTTTTTTTGCATATTAATTCAACCAGTGAGCAAATTTAGTGGGATAAATTTGGCCACTATTATTTACTTGTGATTTCTGTATTATTTTCACAAAAATAGTGACTGTGTTTCTAAAATGTATGTTTAAAATGCTTCTAAAAATAAAAGGGACCTTAAGCTAAAGTCATATGTAAACTTCATCTAACTCATCATTTCAGAGGCACTCATGTCCAAAGTACTGCTAGAATAGTAGAGATGAGAGGAAAATAACTTTAAACAGCTTGTGAAATGTAATGTTTGAAATGGTTCTTTGAGAATGTGCAGATTATGGCTTGCATAGTGACTCTTCCCAGCTTTCTGGGAAAATGAGCTGTTGACATTCTTTTGGGTCATCATCCAAGATAGGAGGGCAACCACAAGGATTTAGCAGATAAATTCATCCAAACAGACCTTTATCCATTTCATTGCAACTCAGAAACATTCATGTCGAATAGCAGCATTAATGTAGCCTGTTTAGTCCTTCAAAGTAAGCCTTAAGTTAAAAAAAAAAGCAAAAGGAAGAAAAAGGGAAAAAATCAAATGGCCAGAGTAATAACTTCTTTAGGTTTTTTAAGAGGTAATTCATTATTTACATAATTCTGTTATAAACCAATTTTTTCTTCAAAAGTCTCAAAAACTGAATTGAGGTTTTACCTAATGAAAAATAAGCTTTTGAATTATAATCATTTGGATCACCATATGTGTGTGTACACACAATATACTTATGCGTGTATACACACATGTGTATATATGCATACATATGTATGTATACACATATATACACATATATGTTGTGTTAGTTGTTTATAATATCAAGATGTAAGTGATTGCTTTCATTTTTACTTTAAATAAATTGAAATGTTTTCAAAATATGAAAAATAATCTAGCTCAAAATTGTTTGAATCTTGGACTTTGTGTTTCAGATGTTAGTAACATTGAGAAAAACAAGACTGTAGCATTGATGAGGCAGCTGAAGATATCCCAAACTATAAACATGCACATAAATATAATAAGTGTGTTGGATAGATAGATATAGGTACTTAATTATAAATGGGAAAAAAAAAAACTTTGACTCAAACTAGAAGGATACTATAGGCTGAATGTGAAGCAAAGGTTCCCACAATGCATTGTGCAGACCTAGGGCTAACAAACACCCTGCTGCGTTGAAAACCCCCCAAAAAGACAAAAGCACAATGAAATAGAAAGCTTACCACCGGTAGCTTTCAAAACGACAAACTAGGCAAACTATACATCTCCACCACTCCAATTTTGTCAGAATGCTAATGAGCTTGCTCTGATCTTTACTCGGCTTCCCGTGTTTTCTACATCTTCAAGGACCACATGGCGCTAGCAAAATAAAGACAACTAAATGAGAATTTCGAATGCTTTTTGTGTTAGGACCTGGTGCTTTTCAGTTGACGCACTCGTTGAATATTCTCAACTTAAAAGAGTACAACAGGGGGTTGGGTATGAACTTTTTAGCAGGGGGAAATTTGTACAAAAGTAAATTAGTGTGATGAGGAAAATATGAGAAAAATTTCTGATTAATTTCCACTCCATAATATCAATGACACCTTCAGCCCCACTCATACTCTTCTAACAAGAGATGCTGATAAAAGATGAATGATTCTGTGTTGTTCACAGTGAATGTTTAGTGGTTTTTTAATAGCAGCATTCTACATAAAAGGCACCAGGAAGTACTCCGCATTAGCAGTTGAGATCACTAGTTAATAGGATGATGTCTTTTAGCTTTTGTCACAAGATTATTAGAAAGGTTGGGTTTCTGTTCTCATCATTGCATAATTTGGAGTGCCTATTGAGTACAAGTGCTAAAATACAGGTTTCTCAGTGTTGTTTCACATGTAAAGCAAAAAGCCTTTTAATACAACACCTTTTACTTTTTTTAACCAGGTGATTTTGTTATTGATCTCTTATCTGTCTTTTCTTCTGCACTAAACACTTGAAGTATTCTGTTTTTTCAGTAGGCCCTTGATGATGTTTGTATGGATTCATTATCATTAAAAACAGTCAACATCTATACAAAACATTAAATTCTTTAATTCAGTGAATAGCATATTAGAGATTTTTTTATCTCCTATCCTAGTTAATATTATAAAATCAAGATAGAAAAAAATAGGCACTGGAAAATAATTACATTTGTAGACATAAATTTTTCCCTCATTATTTCTCTTGCCTCTAACAACCAAGACATCATTTGTCATGTATCCTTTCTAGGTTTATCCTAAATTTCTCAGTAAAGGTAAAGAGGGGAGGGGGCCAAAGTGAGGATAAAACTGTACAAAGAGGCATTCTTATATATGGAATATATTTGCACTTAGAGATTGGACCTGGATCAATATACTACAATTTATGTATGTATTATCACAGGTAATATTAGTAGTATTAGTATACTAGTATATATTACTACAGGTAGCTAGAAGGAAATGAAATACCCCAAAAGGAAGACTTCAAGAGCTTTTCAATTGATATGTGGAGATACTTTTTGCAGTTTTTTCTTTGACATTTAACATAAATGTATGTGGCAATTAACTATACTATATATGTTCTTAAATAATTTGTCATTCACAAAAATATTACTGCTGTCTTCCTGATTACATATCTGTATGTACTTTTTGTTTCTTCTTGGTGTCTTACATTTTTGCCCCAATGACATTTTTAATATCATTGTATTTATACTGCCAACCCTGTGGAGGAAAAAAGCTGTAGTAACAGGAACATCTTGGAGAATAACTATAGTTACTAAAGCCAAGGGAAAAAAAAAACTATAGACTATCTTACAAATATGTCAACTCCATAATTTTCTTATAATTCATTTATGGTCTTATATTATTTATTACTTAGTATTATATTTCTTTTTAGCAATACAGATAGGAATGCTTAACATTTCTGTCATAAACATCCTTCATTTTACTCTTTCCTTTTAAATGTTAATTGGACCCCTTTTAATAGGTATTGGGTTTTTGTCCTTATATCACTTATAAGGAGGAAAAGGAACACAACATAAAGAACACACATAAAACCAGGTGAAGAATTTCATGGAATAATTTCTTTTTATACTGAAGAAAAATTAGGGATCCTAAATTACTCTTAAATGAAACTTCTTTATGAAATCTTTGAGAATGCCAATTTTTTTGCAGAGGTAAATACTAAATGGAGTTGTTTTTTATATGTTTTAGAAAGCTTTTTCATCAGTACTGTAGACTGAAAATGTAAAATGTATGAAAAAAATTTAAATCTTTAAAAAAAAAAACCTCAAGGAAAGTATTTATGTACCATATCTAGAATAAGTACAGGTGAATTCACAAGATTAGAAACAGAACCCCACACAAGGTTTTAAAAAATAACAAATTAACACCAGAAAACTTAAATACTTTGAGCTCTCATTCAGTGTTCAAACCCTACCCTATTCCATGCAGCTGGCACATTTGTAACTCAGAATATGCCTTTAAGAATCTACCATGACAATGAATTGGCCTAAACCCAGCCTACCTCACACACAAGAGGCAGCAGACATTGATTCTGACCAGCAACATGAAGGAAAAGGATGGTAACTAGAGAAGAGGGGAATAAAACACTGAGGGAGGACAGAAAACATGTACAGCCAGAGCCACAAGCGGAAGAGGAATGAGCATCAGGTCTGAGGAGAAGAGAATTGGAAAACTCAGCTGGGATTGGTCCTCTTTCCCCAGAGTTTACTGAGACCAAAGACCCAGGCCTGGCTGATATTCATGTTGCCCAACATAAGAAGGATAAAGCCACCCTGCAGCCCAAGCTTGAGGGGTTTGTATAGCCCTGCAGAGGAGAGGAGCCAGAAAATGAGGAGGGATCTCATAAAGCAAGTGATAGCAAATACAAGAGAAAAGCTTTAAGAACAATAGTTTAAGAGATCAAACCTGAATAAAACCTAGCTCACAAGCAGATAAACTAACAGAGAAGATCATAAGAACAAAAGAACAAGACCTAAGAGAAAAAAACAAAGTACACTAAACAGGAAGAGAGGGGAGGAAGAAGGAAGGAAGGAAACGAAATTACTAAAATGGAAGAAAGTTTGGAAGAAGAGAAGCAAAAAACAATGTTAAAAACATCAATTCTGTATGAGCCAAAGTGAATTATGTGGTAATTAAATTTCACAGATTTAATAAGAAACAATATTTTATAAGCATCCACGAGAGAACCCTTCAACTATGAAAGAAAGTTACTTCAAATAACATAGGATCATTCCATATTTTTGAGAAATAATAGGATAATATATTCCAAAAAGCAAAGGAAATCAAACTACAACCCAGGATATTTACATCCTACAAACCTGAGCCTAGTCATTAATGAAAAAAAGATAGACATTTAACAAAAGAGGTATGTTTAGAATATTCCTTGGGGGAGGGAACCCAACAACAACCACCTTAGCATGTGCAGTTTATTTGATTCACAAATCTGACACTATGAGGTAAATTTCAAATATTCTAAGATTATGTACATTGACAAAAAGGTTCTAATTTGGTCATTAAAACAGTTACTACTCTTTAAAGTTATCTATACAGTATTGAATTCATAGCACTAATTAGGGGGGAAATAACATTTTACTACTGAAAGATTTGTTTTAAATAGTGAGTTTTTATCATAACAGTTTTAAAAGCAGTTAGCCATACCTTCTGAAAAACTACAGGTTGACTAAAATGGAACCTAAGGTATTCGTATACTTTTTACTAAATGTAGTATTCTCATTTTGTTGTTTGTTTTTTTTTTTTAACTGTGAAGCTACTAAGTGATTTCTGTGTTTTAAAAAAAAATGTAGAAATTGGGCCAAAAACAAAACAAAAAAGTAGATTGGGTATATAACAAGTGTGAGGGATAACAAGTGGACAGCCCATGTGCTTTTTTGGTACACCTGCAGTGATAAAAAATGTTGAGGAAGGAAGGTCCTGAGTAAAATAAGTGGGACCCATTGGAGGATTTATTGGAAGTTAAAAACTAGAATTACACAAGATGAAAACCTGTGGTTGGGTTGAACTATTGATGAACTATTGGAGGAACTATACCCACATAGATGAGATCACAGATGATCAAATATTGCAAGCATTGAAGTTGTTATTTCACAGTGCCCTAATTCCAAAGATGCAATAATCTGTACTCAAACACTCAAGAAGATATATCATCTCATCAATATGGATGGTCCCACCAATGATGCAGGTCTTAATCTTATCATGCCCACCCATACTATATTGACATTTGTTCACATCCTTTCATAATTTTACAGCAAGGTGCAATCCAAATATTTAGGATTTTTCTTGCTTTCTCTTGATAACATGAAGCTAGTAAGAGAGAAGCACATAGTCCTTGTTTGTATTCTAATTTGGTCATTAATCATATAAAATCTAAAACACTTATTTAATACAGTCACATCCTTGATTAGGAAAAAAAACCATGGCTAGAAGAAAAGCAAGAATAGGCCTCCACATGAATTTTCTTTTCTTCAAACTAGCCTAAACTCATAGACTCACACAGTCACAGAATTTGATAATAAGAAGGGACCTCAGGGGTCATCTAGTCCAACTAATATATGGAAAGAATCCCTACCATAACATAACTGAAAAGTGGTTACTTCAAGAAGATGCAACCAACAGCCTCTCAAGGCAGGCCACTCCACGTTTGAACAGCCCTAAAGACTAGAGAATTTTTCCTGACTTCAAGCCGAAATGTGCCTTGTTGTATACCATCCTCTCAAGACAAATAGAATAAATCAAATTCCTCTTTACAAGACAGCTCTTCAGATATTTGAATACAGTTATCGTGCTCCCCCCCCCCCTTCCACCCTCCACACAGGCCTTTTCTCTTTTCTTCTCCGGGCTAACCATGCCCAGTTTCCCAACTTCTCATCTATCATGGAGGCATCTTACCATCCTAACCTCTTCTAGACATTCTCCAGCCTATCAATAGTCTCATTAGAGAAGGATACCCAGAACTGAACACAATACCCAAAGTAAGGTTTGATGAGGTCAGGGTACAGTGGGGATATTGCCTCACTTTTTTTTGGTTGCCATATCACAGTTTGTAGTTCACTAAAAAAGCCAAATATAACTGTTGTCAATCCATGGCTCACCCATCTTATACTTGTGAAATTAATTTTTTTGTATACAAGTGCAAGATTTTACTTATTTTATTTCATTCATTTTCAGCTTGTTAGTTCAACCTAGTACTCTAGCCTGTCAAAATGTATTTGGATTCTGACTCTGTTATCCAGTGTGTTAGCTGTTCTTAGCTTTGTTTCATTTACAGATTTGAGGAGTGCACCATCTATTCTTTTATCCAAGTCATTGATTAAATGTTAGATAATGTGAGGAGTACTCAATTGGACACATACTGCCACATTGGCTTTGAACCATTAACAACTATTTTTGAGTCTGGCCCTCAAACCTTTTCTAAATCCATCAGATAGTATTATTTTCTAATCTGTATTGCTTTACTGCTCTATAAGAACAGTATGAGATACTTTATCAAAAAATTTGCAAAAAACCGAGGCAAATTACATCCACAGCATTATTTAACCTTAATCTACTATTTTAAGTACTCCTAACACGCAAAAAAAGAAAAATTAGGTTAATTTGGCACAACCTCAAGGCAAAACTTGAACCCAAGGGCTTCTTGATTGTGAGGCTTGCTCTGTATCTACTCGCCTATACCATCCATAAAGTCCTCAAGTAGCTCAACAGCTTACCCAGAAGGAAACTGAATTCTGGAATGATTTCAATGCAATTTTTTTTCCTCATAGAATTCTATACCAACCTGTAGTTAAGGTTATTCTCGGAAGATAAACATACTTTTAGGACTACTGAACAAGAAATTTCCCTCTCTATAGACCCTCTCTTCTCTGTCCAAGGAATTCACTAACTTTCATCTCTAAGTAGGATACTATTCAAGAACTGTTTGAACTATCCTTTTCTTTCTCCAAAAATATAATGCATAAGAAAATTCCTTGCCCTCTCTCCATAAGGTCTAATCTCCAGACTTTCAAACTTTAGGCTGCTTCTCCCTGAAATCTCAGTGCCATATCTACTACTATCTCTTTTTTTTGTTTTTGGGGTTTTTTTTGCTTTTTGGAGGGCAATTGGGGTTAAGTAACTTGCCCAAGGTCACACGGCTAGGTTTTTGTTTGTGTGTGCATTAAGTGTCTGAGGCCGGATGCGAACTCAGGTCCTTCTGACTCCAGGGCCAACACTCTACTCACTGCACCACCTAGCCGCCCCTCTACTACTATCTCTTGAGCTAGAAGATTCACTGTCAGGGCTCCTGTCTTGAACTTGTATTTAGAATAGCAGGTGACTAAGAACCTAAAGTACACACTCATCTCTCAGGCCACCTCGACAGGTACCTATAAATCATGTGATTATAGCACAAATTGCTATCCTAGGGAAAGGAAACTGCTCATGGGCACAGGTTCACAACTCAAGCAAAAAAAAAAAAAAAAAAGGTCCACACTGCTGCATTCAATTTGTTTCACAATGATAAGGAGGCAAGAGAGAGAAAAAGTGAGATCACTTTTATAGGCCATAGAGAGGGGCAGCTGATTCTTTCAGCTAATTACTAGGGGACAATTCTAGTTTCTGAAACATTTAATATGGTATCATGGGGCATTCTCATACCCTCTGAGCAAGTGTCTTCAAAAAAGGTCTACCCCCATAATCTTGTCAGATTGATTGGGGGAATTCATCAAACTAATAAAGTTCTCCTCTATGTACCCCCCCCACTTATATTCTCTTCCCAGTTAAATATTTTCAATCAAAGTAAATCAAACTGGGAATGCCTCAGGGAAAATTGGTACATATTATGTCCCTAAATCTAAATAACTCTCTAGGGATCTAGGGAGCTCTAGTACTTGTCCATTAGACACAGTTTGTAATTGGTTCTTCCTTAGTCATGTTCTGAATACTAATAATATTTATGTTGCATAGTTCTTAAACATTCCCAAAATCAAGTCTTTTATAAGTACTCAGATTTTTCAGAAGTACTCATTATTAGAGCAAAAGTTAACTTTTTTGTGTGTTACGGACCTCTTCTCAGAATGTTTTTAAATGTGTAAAATAAAATAGGATTAAAAAGAGAACCATTATATTTAAAGATACAGTTTTTTTTTTCTCATCCAAATTCATACTCCCAGAAATCTAGCCAGAGACCCCTTGCAAGGTCCAGGGACCCCATGTTAAGAGCTCAACCTAGAGATTAAATTTATTCCTCCTGAAAAAATCTAATTATACAAATTCAACAGCCATCTTCCTCCTCTTCACCATACGCACACAGCCATCACCATCACCACCAAAAAAAAAAAGAAAGAAAAATTAAAGATAAACAACTAAAAATAGCATATAGTATAAAAGAAAGGAAGGAAGAGAAAAGAAAGATAAGAAAAGAGGGAGGGAGCCTTCATCAGAGAAGTCTAAGCTTAGCCAAGGCATTTGGAACTCTGAACAAGGGTTTAGAGCTTTGCATCAATTTGAAGTCAACTTTTCAGCCTCAAGTCAGAAACCACTGGATCCCTCAGTATGAAAGACAATCCAGATGTAGGTCCTAGGTGAATGCAGGGTTGATGAGAAACAAAGTTGAAAAGTCAACTGATCAAGCTTCCCCTCCAAAAGTGAAGACATTTGGGGTTACTAGGCCATCAGGCTATATTTGCCTTTTCTTTTGAACTTGGGGTCCATAAAGATCCTAGACAAACTAAGTGAACTTAGGCTATGGTAAAACAAGCAATCTGGATCTGTTTTTTTTAAAAAATAATAGATATTAATGAACCCTGAAGATGTCTGGAACTCTCCAAAAGAGAATAGACAATTTGAGTCTATCAGAAATCAGCTGCTCAGATCTCAGATGAGTTTTCAGGATATTACCTGTGGCCCAGAGTTTCACTTCCCCCAGCCCACCAAAGACTCTGTCGTCACATGGACTGGCACTTTCTCAATTTGGCTCATTGTCCCCCACTGGAAATTCACCAGGAAAATCACCTCACATTCTCAGCATCTAGTTTGTGTGTAAATTTTCCCTGGCTCCCAGAAAAACGCTCAGAGTACTAAATGTATATCACTTTGAGGATAACCTTCACTTTAGAAGATGTGAGGACTTAAAGGGGACCCATAAACAGATTTAAAAGAAACACACAGAGAATCTTAGCGTTGGAAGGGATCCTGCTAAAATTTTTGTCAAACTTATACTGAATCTCTACTATAATGTCCCTGACAGATGGTCATCCAAGACCACTTGATAAGGGGGAACCCATCCCCTCTTGAGGAGTCCATTCAACTTCTGGACAGTTCTAGTTGTCTCAGACTGTGTTCTGACATAAATATGCCTCTACCCCTGGTTCTGCTTTCTGTAATAAAATAGACCAAGTTATCTTGCTTCCATATAACAGACTGACAGATAATTTTTAAATGGCTATCATGTTCTTTTTTTCACTGTCTTTGATTTCCCAGTTCCTCTCAGCTATTCTCTTAAATTTACCATTCTTGTCATCCTCTGCTCCCTTTCTCTAGTTTATCTTTGTCCTTAACTTGTGGTACGCAGACCCAAACACAGTGCTCCAGGAATGGCCTGATGAGGACAGAGTACTGAGAGTTTATCACCTCTTTATTCATGGAAAATGCAGCCCAGATACACATGGAGCTTGTAGACAACTGCACATCTGGATCTTTTTCAGGCAAACCGTTATGTGATCATGCTTCCTCAGTTTATTAGATTCAGCCCACTCCTCTCACCTATAAAAATTTATTTGGATCCTGACCATATCATCTAGCGTGTTAGCTGTCCCTTCTAACTTTATATAGCCATCTGTGCTCATTTGATAAATATGCTATCTATACATTTTTCTAAGTTTTTTAAATAATTAAGCTGCACAAGTCAAGCACAGATCCCTAGAGCAAGCACTCCATTGAAGACCTCCAGCCAGGTTGGACTTAAACCATCAATAACTGCTCTGAGTTGGGCTGTTCAGTCCTTTCCGAAGCCTTCTCGTTGTATCATCTAGTCAGTTTCTCTCCATTTCTGCAAAAGTAGGATTGCAGGTATGTGCTGGAGCCAGCTCATTGGAACTTAGTGAATGGTACAGCTTGATTGATTGTTTTGTGGATTGCTTAGAGTTAGGGAAGTAATGTAGAAAATGTTAATACAAACTAAACTCAAATGTGTGCCATTGATACATTGTTTCCTCTTGGAGAGCTGGTGAATAAACGTTAGCACATCCTTGATTTAAAATCAAATACATTACTCCTATCTAAGTGAAATGTGTTTACCACATTCTCTTTTAGCAGCCCTGTGGAAAGTAGAAATGAGGGAAATAAGGTTAGTCAGGTGTGACCTATTCTTGGTGAAGCCATACTAGTTATATGTAATGGCTGTGTCCTTTACTATATATTTAACTATCTTCTAAGTTTTTCCTAGGAATCAAAGTCGTGCTTGTTGACCAATGTGTTACAAAAGCCTCTTCTCTCTTTTGAAAATCAGGACAATGCGTGCCCTTCTCCAATCTTTCAGTACTTCTCTTCTTCATGATGTTTCTTACTGACAGTGGTTCAGGAATGATATCTACCAATTCTTCCAATTACAGGAGGAGACAGGTCATCTGGGACAGATAACTTGAATTCACTGAAATAGCCCATTACCTCCCCATTAAGTAAACTGAACTTGGAGGTAGTGCTGACATTTCAGTGAGTTTTGCATTTCCAGAGTTTGACATTCCAAGAATCATAATCCTACCCTATGGTTCAGTCTCCCCTTGGAAGACAAACAAGCTTGTTGAACAAGCACTGTGAACCTTACTGACTTTCCTTTCCAATTAGGATGCCACCTAGGAAGCATATAGGTTATCTTTCTGCAAGGTATGTATTAAATCAGGAAATTTCCTTTTGTTATGACAGCCTGATCCATACATTCTCAAATTTGAGAATTCTCTAATTTGGGAACTCTAAAAATTGGGACTGAGTGGGCACAGATATCTGCTTCCATCATGTGTTCTACAGTAAATCTCTCAGTGCCTTGATTACTTCTATCTCTTGAGCTGAAAAGGGACTCTATCACGTCACTCAACTCACACCTGTGATCATAAAAGGAAACAAAAGCAGAAGGTCACCACGAACCTGTGGTCCAGGAGTTCTCACACAACCCAGGCAAATACTTGCAGCTCACCATATAATTCTGGCACAAATTATCTTTAACCTGCTGAGAAGGAGGAAACTACATTTGCTCATAAGATATGAGCCTCCCAGTGAAGCATGTCGCTGTGCCTTGGGGAGGGGGGAAGGGAAGGGAGGGAGAGAGGAAGAGAGAGAGAGAGAGAGAGAGAGAGAGCATGCACATGGGCTTAGCATTTACTCTCTCACTGCTAATAACAGCTCTCTAAAACTGCAAGTTGTAAGACTTAAACCACACCAGAAATATCCCAGGTGCTGACCCAAAGAGAAATTCATGTATACACACACACACACACACACACACACACACACACACACACACACACGTACGTACGTACGTACGTACATACATACCAGTATATGAGAGGAATTGAAAGTATGAGACTAGATAAGGGAGAAATCAATTCCTGCTAAAGGATCAGAGAATATTTTGTGGGGGGTATGGCATTTGAGCAAGGCCTTGAAGGACAAGTAAGATATGATTAGTCAGAGATTCAGGGGTACCACGATTAAGATATAGAATGGGAAATTGGAAGCACAGAAAATTCACATTGGTGTATTCATTAAGCACATCAAATTTCTAACAATCCAAATTTATAAAATAAGACAAATCAGCTTATAGTTATTCCCTTCACAAAATTATACACCATAAGATTTCCTTAAGTAGAAAGCCTTGTCCCCAGCATATTTGAAATGGATTTGTTTCGATGTTATTTATGCAGTAGTTTACAGGAGTGGGTCATTTATAGAAAGTGAGGCATACCTATGATCTGATTTATACAGTTAAAAATTTAGCATTTAGAAAAATAAATTCTAGGAAGTTTTTTTTTTCTCAGCAAGTTATCTGTGGTTCAGAATTTAAGCATTTGTGCTGATTTGGCAGCAGTGTGTTTTTCTACTGAATGTGAAACCAAGTTCTTATGTTGTCACACTAACATCAAAATAACATGTTTTACTCTAGATGTTTTCACTTTCCTTTAAAAAATTTATAATTTCAATAATTCAACTAAGATTCCTTAATGCAAGTAAATTAGATGTAGTATACATAAAAAATATACTAAATTCACAGCATCCCAAGTTCTGGACCTGATTCTGCCAGTAATTTAATAATATCTCTTAACTTTCTTCTTGCTAAATTATTTCCTCATCTTTCTGATGGTAAACATAATTTTGATATGTCTCCTTAAAAATGATAATGTCTTCCTTACCATTTATGAGAATGACTGCCCTGTAACCCTCCTTTCAATTCAGTAACAGAAATGGAAACACATCTCAATCCATCTTTCCTCTCTTTAGTGGGTTCTTGATCATCACCACAACCCAACCCCTATCACTTACCTCTATCCCACCTCCCAGTTCTATAAAAGGAAGTGATTTTAGGACCTTGTTCTATCTCACTCTCTAAAAAATATTATTCACTCCTTCACTATATTATGGGGGAAATTATAAAGTTTCCATGGAGAAAAAAATCTTAATGCTAATAACTATGAAACTAATCTTTGAAAAATGAGCTGGCTTGTTAGGCTACATTTTATACTAATTGTATATGAGTTGGGTTTCTTTTCCCAACTAAAGGCTGATTCCAATGCCTCATTCTATAATGGCATGAAGATGACCCTGGGTTCTCAACGGCTGTTCCAGCAGAGTGCAAACTCTGGCAGGTTCTACCATGTTGGAAACACTTAGAGTATAGGCCTGGCAAAAGACTGTATGTCTGTCATCCAAGGACCAGCCTTAGCTAAGTTTGGAAAGCCTCCTTACCAGAAGGTTGGGCACTAGGTGATGATTTTTTTCTTTGCCACAGCAACTTATGAAGACTTTCTCTTAAGACATAGATGGTTTGAGATCAGCATTGATGAAAACAGTACCCAGGCTGATGAAATTGTGGATCATTGAAGTTTTAGGGTTTTTTTATATTTAAGATTTAATCCTTTGATCTTTATACACACAGATGCAAAATAAATGCAAGTTTTGCTGTTTAAGAATGCATTTCTTTTAGTGCTTGCAGGTCCATCAACTTTAAGAGTTTATCATTCCATTCCCAATTTTGTAATACCATCTTCCCATAATACCATACCATAATTTGATATGGCAGTTGCCCAGGGATAGCAACAAAAGGAAGTAATTTTCTTCTTCCTCAGTTCACAGGAAGTCAAAGTAGTGATACTTTTTACTATTAAGTTGACAGTCCAGTAAGCACCACTCTAGAATGCATTCAGATCACAGCTAGCTTCTCATTATCTGTGTTAAACTTTTATATTAAGTAGTTATAAATCTTTTGTTTTTATCATGTTATGCACTTTTTAAAATTAATGCCCTGAGTTTAAGTTCTACTCACACATTTATTGATGACCTAATATCTAAGTGACTTATTTTCCTCATCTGTAGACTAGAGAATGGAGGTAATAATATTTGCATTACTAATCTTTCCTCTTGTGATGAAAGCACTTTGCAAACTACAAGTTTTTACATAAATGGGAGTTGTTATAGTGGAAGCCTTCAGTCCTTTTTAGTTTCACTATAAATGGTTTGCCTCTTCCCCCTGTGGGAAGGTAAAGTATTATAGCTTTCTTTTAATTACTAGTTATGGTTTAGCACCTTTCATAAGATTCAGTTTATTCTGAAAAAGTAGATGGTGTAACTTTAACCCTTGTGTCTGTTCATTGTCCCTCACACTCAGAGCTGGAATCTGACCAACACTTGGATAGCTGGGGGTTTTGTATATTCAGATAAGTTACTTATTTGGAGTACTTTTAATATGTAAATCAAAGGAAAAACACTGATCCTGATATTTATTTTGAAAATTAAATGAGGTCCATAAAACTATCATATTGCTAAGTAGAGACTATGAATTTCCTTCAAGCAAATGTAGTATAGTGGAAAGAATGTTTGACCCAAGAATCAGGAAACGTTGGCTCTAGTATTTACTCTGCCACTAACCCATTAAATATTCTTGGGCCAAGTACAGCTGGTACAGTGGGTACTGATTTTTTCTGTACCACTATTTTTTCATATATAAGATTAGAGAGGCCAGCTGTAGGAGTACATACCTGTAATCTTTCTGGCAGGGAAGCTGAGATTGGTGGATCATTTGAGTTCTTGAGGTGGAGCCATGCTGATTGTAGCAGCAATATGATAAGCACCCCAGGAACAGAAGGTCACCAAGCTGCCTAAGAAAGGACCAGGTCAGGGCAGCTAGGTGGTACGGTGAACAGAGCACCAGCCCTGGAGTCAGGAGGACCTGAGTTCAAATCCAGCCTCAGACACTTAACAATTACTAGCCCATGTGACCAGGGGCAAGTCACTTAACCCCAATTGCCCTGCCTTCTTCTCTCCAGAGAGACAGAGAGCACCAGGTTCAAAGAAGGCAGCCTTTTAAAGCTTCTGTGCTGATCAGGACTGGGATTGGACCTGTGAGAGACTACTATATTTTAGCCTGGGCAAGATAGGGAGACCTAGTCTCCCAGAAAATCAAAATGAAGAAGTTAAACTAGATTTTTTCAAAGGTCACTTTTAACTGTTTGTCTATGATTCAGGGGTAGGGAACCTGCAGCTTTGAGGTCACATGTGGCCTTCTAGGTCCTTCCATGCGGCCTTTTGACTGAATCCGAGTTTTACAGAACAATGGATTTGTTCTGTGAAGTTTAGATTCAGTCAAAGGGCGGCGCTTGAACACCTAGAGGATCACATGTGGCCTCAAGGCCATAGGTTCCCTACTCCTGGCTATGTCTTTGTGTGTTATTAATGAACACTATAAATTTTTATGGGCAGCAAGGTGGCACAATGGGTAAGCTGGGCTTACTTGCAATGTGACCCTGGGAAAGTCATTTAACTCTGTTTGCCTCAGTTTCTTCATCTATAAAATGATCTGGAGAAAGAAATGGCAAATCACTCTAGTATCTTTTCCAAGAAAATCCCAATTTGGGTCACAAAGTCATACATGACCAAGAAACAAGTGAATGGAATATCCTACAGTTAAGAACTTTGGAATTGATTGTGTGACATGGGAGACCCTGGCACAGGACCGCCCAGAATGGCGTGCCCTCACCAGAGAAGGTGCCGTGCTCTATGAGCAAAACAGAACTGAAGCAGCTCAAAAGAAATGCAAGACGCCCAGATGTTCACACGGACTTTGTGTGCCTGAGCTGTCGTAGAGCCTTCTGAGCTCACGTTGGTCTGATCAGCCAGTCAGACAAACTGAACTTGACTCTAACATAGTGATGCCATTTTGGTCCTCCTTGAGAATGAAGTACAATTGAACTGGACAGGTTCTTACATAATTTTAATCTCTGTGTATGTTCTATTTTCATTTTCCTCTTTTTCACCTACTATTATATTGTGAAAACATTTTATATATATCGACATAATACGTGGACTTGTAATTTTGAATAAATATATGGTATTCTGTTATATCAATGTGCTGTGGTTTACTTAACTATTCTATTTTTGGCATTTTGATTGTTTCTTTTTTCCATTTCTATTAGGAATATTAGGAATAGCTTTATACAAATGACTTTCTTTCCTTTGCCCAGTTTTTTTTGAATTATAAAAAAACTTTTTTTGTATATTTTAAACATGTTTTTGGAGGGAGGGAGGCAAGACAATTGGGGTTAAGTGACTTGTCCAAGGTCACACAGCTAGTAAATGTCAAGTGTCTAAGGCTGAATTTGAACTCAGGGTCCTCCTGACTCCAGGGGCCTGTGCTCTATTCACTATGCCCCCTAGCTGCCCCCCCAAAAAACATTTTTAAAGTTAAAGCAATATTCAAGAATCCAGCTTGAGGCTACAGCAAAAGCAACTAAACCAGGGTGGGGAACCTGTGGCCTAGAGGCCACATGTGACCCTCTAGGTCCTCAAGTGCAGCCCTTTGACTAAATCCAAACTTCACAGAACAGATCCCCTTAGTAAAAGTATTTGTTCAGTAAAACATGGATTCAGTCAGAGAAGGCTATACGCAAGGACCTAGAAGACCACATGTGATCTTGAGGCTGCAGGTTTCCCATCCCATACTAAACATTGCTAAAAGATTGAAGAAGACTGGTTTGATTGGTTTTAAAGAAAATATTTCTATCTAAAGTAGTTGTTAAATATTTTATA
The DNA here is from genome assembly GCA_011680675.1 of Gymnobelideus leadbeateri. NCBI lineage: Eukaryota > Metazoa > Chordata > Mammalia > Diprotodontia > Petauridae > Gymnobelideus > Gymnobelideus leadbeateri. The sequence goes on from WOXC01008245.1 coordinate 230,129, forward strand.
GGTCACATATGAGTAGGGAAGTTTAATTGATATGCTATTATGCCAGATGGCAGATCTAAATGTCACTTTCTGAGGTGGAAGTTTATAGTTATAGTCTTCATTTTGATATTGCTAGAATCAAAAATCTTTGTATACAATTCAATAAATATTTATTAAGTGCCTATAGATGCTAATTGTTTGAACTATTTTCATAACAATGATGTATTTCTATTTCCCGTGTATTTCTAATTTTAAATTTTTAACTAAAAGTAATTTAAATATTTTATCTGAAAAAAGTTTTGACAGTATTTTTGGCAAAAGTTTGTGTGATTAGAGAGCTGCAGATACACATACTACAATGTTAACATGGAGAACTGGTACACAAACACATACACGCACACACACATGCACACACACACACATACTTTATCTTGTTTGCTCTGGTACATGTGAATGTACATTGCCAGTCATTGAAATTAGAATATATAAATGAGTTTTATGCCATTTTTTATTGATGAAATTGATTGTGAGACAGAAATATAAGTACTAGGAAGAAGAAAGATGGTTGATGAAGTTACCATACCACCTCTCAAAAGCAATTATAGCCATATTATAATAATACCTTGCACTTAAGGACAGTTGGTTCTTTAATTCTTGATTTTACATTGTCTACATCCAAACCTTCCCTTCTCCCATCCATTCCCTTCACTGCTACCAAAATGATATTTGTAAAACATGGGTCTGACCATTTTACTACTCAAGAAGCTTCTTTAAATTCTATTGCCTCTGGGATAAAATAGGAATTCCTCTGTTTAGCACTTAAAACCCTTCTCAGTCAAACCCCTACCCTATCTCTTTCCAGGCTACATTATTATTATTATTGCCCATTATTCCTCTCCTCCTGACATACTCCACATTCCAGCAAAGCTGACCTACTTTCTTTTTTCCAGATGCAATAGTATATCTTCCATTGCTGTGGCATAGTTGAAGCTAACTTTCATTCTTGAATGTTCTCATTCCTCACCTTTGCCTCTTAGAACCCCTAACTCTTTTAGGATTTAAGTACAATCTTCCAGTCCTTTTCTAATTGTTATTTATTTATTTTGTATGCTGTATTTTTACTTGTCTGTCAACATTATATCCATGTGTCCCCTTTTCCTCTCTGCCCCCCCCCCCCGAGTATACTATAAACTTAGAGGTTCTGGTTTTCCTTCTTTCTTGGAGGTGACCAAAATGATATCACTGTGTTAGACTCGAGTTACAGTCAGTCTGACTGTGGCTGATCAGACCAAAAGAATCTCAGAATGCTCTACCACAGGTCAGGAACACATAGTCAGTGTAAGCATTTGGGATAGATTCTCTAAATTTGTGTGTCTTGCTTTTTTTAGCTTCTTCAGTTCTGCTTGTTCAGTTCTGCACCTTCTCTGATGAGGGCATGCCATGCGGGGCACTCCTGTGCCAGTGTCTCCCGTGTCACACAATCCATTCAAAAGTTCTTGAGAGAGACCTTGAGAGTGTCTTTGCCCTCTCTTCCCCAAGCATGCTATAAATTTGTAGGTGGTATAGTGGGTAGTGCATTAGATCGGGGGTCCAGGAAGACTTTGAGTTTAAATCCTACCTCAGGAGCTATATAACATTGGGCAAGTCACTTAACCTCTCTTGGCCTTGGTTTCCTCATCTTTGAAAATGGAGACAATAATAACACCTACCCCACAGTTATTGTGAATATCAAATGAGATAATATACATTAAGCACTTTGCAAAGCTTAAAGTAGCTATATTACTTAGCCATCACCATTATTATTGAGTGTAAGGATGGTCTAACTTTTATTTGTATCCCTGGCACATAGTAGGTGCTTAATAAATGCTTGTTGATCTAATGCTACATTCAACCCAAACCCTATTATTACTCCCTTCTACCACAAATTATACCTAGATAGCATCTGGTCAGGAAAATTTGCACCAACATCTCCTTCCCTTTCTATTATCCTTTTTTTTCCCCTAAATGTGTAACTCATGTGACTTTTCAGCTTCCATTCACTACTCACAACTTGGTTAATTTTACCTTAGGCAGTCTTTTTTCTCACATTTACCATTTCCCACCCCACCTCCTTTGTCTCTCCTAAATGCTTTGCAGTACTCAGGAAAATCTGTTTCCCACTATCTTCCAATTGTGAGCCAAAAAGTGACCCTAATTATAGTTAGTAAGTCTAAGAGTGATGTTGATAATAAATTTTCTTAATGGAACATCATTAAATATAATTTTCTAAACTTGTTACCCTTAACTGCTAAAGCCCTTGAAAGTGATTCAGGACCAGGAGCACATATATATATATATATATACATGCTTATAATCTGAGTAACTGATAAGGCTGAGACTGGTAGATCTCTTGAGCTTGGGAGTTCTGAGCTGCACTTGGTTTATCCAATCAGGTATCCACATCTAAGTCCGGTGTGGTGAGACTGGGAATGGAGGGCCACCAGGCTGCCTAAGGAAGGGCAAACTGGCCCTTGATGGAAATAGAATAGATCAAAGTTCCCATACTGACCAGTATTAGGATCAGACCCTTGACTAGCCATTGTACTTCCAGCCTGAAAGAGATAAGGAGATATAATCTCCAGAAAAAAAGGAAGAGGTGTGTGACACAAATCCCCTAGAGAGCTTCCATCTACATTTTCATATTCCTCTAAGCTTCCATCAGCTTTTTGAAAAGCTTCTTGGTATTATGGAAAGAAGACTACAGTGAGAGTCAAAAGATTTGAGTTTTTGTCCTATCACAAAGAGGAGTTTTGCCTGACATCATATAGCTAAGTAGCAGAGCCAGAAAGAGCTAGCCTGAGAATCTTACCAATAATGTGTCTTTGGAAAAATGCATTCAAGGTTATAGTCACCTGATGCAAAATTGAACTTTTGCAATATAACACCTCTATATGTATGCTGCTAGGTAGTACAGTAGATAGAAAGGTAGGCCTGGAGTCAGGAAGACCTGAGACATTCATTAAAGTACCCTGGGCAAGCCACTTAACCTCTGCCTCAGTTTCCTCAGCCTTAAAATGGAGACAACAGCACCTGTCTCACAGGGTTGTGTGAGAACTAGATGAGATATTTGTAAAGTGCTTAACACAGTGCCTGGCATGTAGTAGATGCTATATAAAATGTTAGCTATTATTATTAGCTATATGTTACCTAGTTACCTGAATTATTATACTAGGAACTAATGTAAATTAATTTCAATTCAGTAAACATTTGTTAGATGTCTTCCATGTGCCAGGTGCTGTGGAAGGTGCTAAGGACACAGAGACCAAAAAACAAAACAAACAACAAGAAAAATAAGTCTCTGCCCTCAATGACCTTAGATGCTAATGGAAGAAAACACATTTACACAGATAAGTAAATGCAAAATTGCATAACAAAAATTCATTAAATAGAAATTTCTAAATCTGTTACCCTTAACTGCTAAAATACAAAATAGTCTCCAGAGGGGAACACATGTTGTTTTCCTTGGTTAGACTGTATGCTCCTCAAAGGCAAAGACTGATTCACTTTTGACTTCGTATCCCCAGCACCTGGCATGTTATTGGGTTGATGTTTAATAAGTCCTTTTTGATTGAATACACTCACCATCAATTCTACAAGAACAGAATGAGTTTATCAAATGCCTTGCCAAAATTTATATAAACTGTACTCAAGGCATTCTCCTAGTCTATTAGTTTAGAAACTCTATCAAAAAAGGAAATAAAGTTATTCTTGCATGGCCTGTTCTCCATAAAGACATGCTAGTCCTTTGTAATTACTGCTTCCTGTTCTAAATGTTCACTAACCATCTCTTTAATGATCTATTCTAAAAATTTCCTAATAATTAAAAGCAAACTTATTTCTTTATATCTTGCAGACTCTATTCTCGTTCCTTTTTGGAAAATTAGAACCTTTGCCCCCCACCAGGGCTGAGGTATTTCTTTGATTTACCATAGTTTTTTTTTATTTAATTTAATTTTTTTGTTACATTTTTAGTTCCAAACTTTCTCCCTTCCTTCCTCACTCCCTCCCCAACTCACAGTAGAGGCCACCATTTGATAGTCATAAGTGTGTGTGTGTGTGTGTGTGTGCGTGTGTGTGTGTGCGTGTAAGTAAAACCATACCATGCATATTTCTGCTTATCAGTTCTTTCTCTGAAGATGGATAGCATCTTCCTTCCTTCCTAGGTCCTTTGTGTTGATTTGAATATTTATAGTACTCAGAATAATTTAGTCATTCACAGTTGTTCTTAGAACAATATTCCTGTTACTGTATCCAGCATTCTCTTGCTTCTACTCATTTCACTTTTCATTATTTCATGCAAGTCTTTCCATGGATTTCTAAAATCAACTTGATCATCATTTTTTACATTACAGCAGTATTCCACGACAATCATATGATAAGAATTGTTCAGCCATTCCCTGGCTGATTGACATCCTCTCAATTTCCCGTTCTTTGCCACCACAAAGAGAGCTGCTATAAATATTTTAGAACATATAGGTTCTTTCCTTTTTCCCTGATCACTTTGAGAAATAGACCTAATGGTGCTATTGTTTACCACAATTTTCCACATATTATTGACAGTCTCTCAGAAATCATATCTACTAGTTCTTTCCCCTACCAGAGGATACTTCATTTGGGCTAAGTGAATTGAAATCATCAAAGGTAGATAACTACTCTCTCACTGTATCATTATTTAATCTTTGGGGTCAGCTGCCTAATGGCATTTCCCATGAAATGTAATGTTCCTTGGAAAAGGAAGAAAAAGTAAAGTAAAAGTAGAGCAATTCTACCTTCTCTTTGTTGTCAGTTCTTACAATCCCATCTATTATAAACAGAAGGCCAATCCCTTCTTGAGTCATGCTCTTTCCTCCAATATGGGTAAAAATGGAACAAGCTTTTTTGTTTTCCTTAGCTTTTCTCAATATCTTCAGCTTATTCTGAGCTTTAATGGTCCTGAAAATATTTCCACAGTACTGTGTCCATCCTCTTTTACATGTCCTTGCTTCTGTTGTCTGTTCTTATCTTTTAAAAATCTACAGTGGCTGTTCCTTTATTCCTTCAGAATTTTATCATTGAGAGCTTCCCATCATACCTCTATTCAATACCCCTATAGAATCTTAGTCTATGGGATCCTGTATATCTTTGCTTTTTACCCTTTGAAATCTCTATAGACTTCCAGTCAAGATAAAGGAGTAAAGAGGAGCAATAAAGCAACCCAATTTCCATGGAGATACTACAGAAAAGGTGAAAGAGATTAAGGTCATATAATGAATAAGAAGTAAAGAGAAAAGCAGTCTTTTCTACAGTACTTACTACAGTAAGTACCTTCAGCAAAAAGAGACTGAAACCTATAGACATTTAAGGAGAGGACCTAGCCAAAAGGCAAGTAAAGTCTTCAGAGGCCTTAGTAGTCTGACAGCTACAGAGTGCTCCTTCTGGGAAGCTTCAGAACAGTTAGGTAGCTAAAACTTTCCCTGGACTTATGGACCAGAAGACCAAAGTGCTCTAACTGAAGAGCATCAAGGCAGTTAAATACCCATGGAACTCTGAGTCCAGACATGGAGATGTGAGAGTCAGTAAAGTTCCTACCAAAAGGACAGTGGTTAATCTGTGTTCATAATGAGCTAGGAAAATAGGCAGCAAGTTAAACCACTTGTGATGATCTTGAAAAGTTCAACACTCTGTATCTGGAGGATGCAGGCAAACGCAAGACTTACTGGCACTTTGTGAACAGCAGACACCAGAGGAAAGGATGTCTGCAGCAAGACTGAAGAACAAATCAAGACCAAACAGGAGTCCACCTCATCCAAACATACAGGAAAATTTAGTGCCTGACCACGACAGATTTCCAATTCAGGAAATAGTTTAGAATATGAATAAACTGAAGATAAAAACAGTAAAGGAATTTTATGAATCCAGAGCCCAGAGGAAGAGAATAATTTGACAGCAGCTACAGGCAGAGTCTCAGATTAAAAAGGGGGAAGAGGGGTGGTCACAAGGCATATTAGAAATCCTGGAAAAGATAAAATTTTTTCCAAAGGACATTATAAATAAAGTAAAAGTTATAGTATAAGGAATTATAAAGAGAATAATCAGCTTAATACAAAAGGTGCAATATATTACCTAAGAAACGGGCTCACTGAAAATTAGAATGTACCAAAAAGAAGTCATTCCATGAGGCAATAAATATGAGAACAACATTTAAAATTTTTTTTCTTTAAAAAAGAAAATATAAAGTATCACTTACCAAAAAATGACCTAGTAAACAGGTCAAGAGATAACCTAAGAATCATTAGACTACCAGAAAACTGCAACTAAAATAAGATGACGTGGGTAGCATACTTCAGGAAATCATAAATAAAAACTACCCAGAACTATTGATTCTAAATCAAAAAGCAATGTGAAAATAGAGAGAATCCACTTGTCACCTCCTAAAAGAAACCCCAAAATAAAAAGTCCTACGAATGTGATAAAAGTCAGAGCTTTGAGATTAAAGGAAAAAAAGTGCTACAAGAAGTCAGAAAAAAGTAGTCAAGTATCAAGAAACTACATTTAATATCACAAAATATGTGCCAGCTACCATTGTTGACAGAAGAGCTGGGAATACATTAGTACAAAGGCAAAAGGTAAAGTCTTACAAATAAGAATAACTTATCAGCAAAAGAGGATAATTCTACAAAGGAAAAAATGTACCATTAGTAAAATAGAGAACTTTCAAACATCCCTGGTGGCAAGACCAGAGTTAAATAGAATCATAGAAATGCAGACACAGGAGTCAAGAGAAACCTAAAAAGTAAATACATTGAGGCACTTTGGAAGGGACTATATGATGAGGATATTGAGAAAAGATATGAGTATCTGCTCAGTTGTAATGTCTATAAAAGCCATAGAGGGAGCTACATAAAACAAACAAGCCCTAAGGAATAGTTCTGTTCTATTTTGATAACCATCAATGAAGAAGAAAAAAAGAATGGTAAAAGAATACACCAGAGAAAAAAGAGGAAGAAAAGTATCAAATTTCTCATAGTTGGGAATTAAATAAAACAAGCATGCCCCAAGGGTAGGTTTTCTTCCATTTTGGTAAATATTCAGTGAAGAAGAAAGAGAGAATAGAAAAGGAATACACTAGAGAAGAAAGAGGAAGGAAGAAAAGGTGTCAAATTTATTATTTCTCATAGTTGAGTGTGAAAGGAAAAACTATGAAACAAAGGAAATAGAAGAAGCAGGTGATATATAAACCTCACTTTCTTCCTGGAGTATAAAGAAAAAAGGTCAGTATGCATATACTAACACATAAATTTAAATGATTTTTATAAGAAAACATGAAACATGAAGAGTTAGAGGAAAGGGATGTTCAAAAGGGAAGGTAGGTTCAGAGAGAGATTAGTCACAAGCAAACAAACTCCAACTTCAGAGGGTGGATCATGAAGTAGGGATTAAAAGGAAAGGATGAAAGGATGAGTCTGTGATTGGGGTCTAATCAAGGGGAAGAGAAGAGAGACAGAAGAGCATAAGATCACTTACTCTGTATTAAGCACACTCTTTCTTACTTTAAAGAGGAGACCAAAGGATTAGGAGAAGAAAAATTACAAGAGGATAAGATCAGGGGGAATTAAAACAATTAACATCATAACTGAATGTGAATGGTATAAATGGGAAAGGCTAATAGATTGTATTAGGAAGCAAAATACAGCAATATGTTGTTTACAATTAAATACACTAAAAACATAAAAATTCATGCAGTTAAAATAAGGGACTAGAGCAAAGTTTGTTATGCTTCACATGATCCCAAAAAAGGAAGGAGTAATAATTATTAATCAGAGAAGGCAAAAGTGAAAATAGATATGATTAAAAGAAGTAAATGGAGAGTTCAGTTTTAGGCTTTTGTTTAAACCCATCATAGACAATGAATCACTAGACAATCAAATACTAATATATTGAACTAAAAGACATAGCATCTAAATACTTAAGGAAAAGCCAATATTCAGTGATAGACAAAGAATTGTAATAGTTGGGAACTTCAGTGTACTTCTTTCAGAGTGAGACAAATCTAACAAAAAGCTAAACAAAGAAAAGAGAATGAACATAATCTTAGAAAAGCTAGTTATGATAGCTCTCTGACAATTACTGAAAGGGAAAAAGAGAGAGAATCTCTGAACTACACATGACACTTCTACAAAAATTAAGCACGTGTTAAGGCATAAAAACCTCACAAACATGCAGAAAAGCCAAAGTGCAATGAAAAATTTAAATAAAGGCCCTTTGAAGAATGGATTAACAATTAATTTAGAGACTAAATAATCCTAAAGAATTTGTGGGTCAAAGAAGAAATCATGGAAATAACATAATTTCATCAAAGAAGTAACAACAATATGATAATATACCATATAATTTTTTGACTATAAAAGGAAAAAGGTTTTTTTTTGGGGGGGTAGCAAGTAAAAAACAAAACAAAATTTTAATATCAAAGGGGTGTAACAAATTTGAAAGCAAAAACTACACCTAAATAAGTAGAGAAATGGTCATTGCTTGTACTTAGACCAATCTAGTATAATAATAACAAAAAAGGCAGTGCTACCTAATATAATTATTTAGTGCCACTGTACTAATGGAACTACCAGAGAATTATTTTATATTGCAAGAAAAAATATAAAAATTCATATAGAAGAACAGAAAATTTAAAACAGAAAAACTGATTAATAGAATACATTGAGTGTGTGTGTATACACACACACACACACACACACACACAGAAGCAAATTAACATGGTAGCATAATATTATCTAAACCCCAAAACTCCAACTATTAGGGTAGAAGCTCACTATCTGAAGAAGACTTTATGGGAAAACTGAAAATGAGTTTGACTAAAATTAGTTTTAGACCAGTATCTCACACTATATAAGTTCCAAGTATATACATGACTTGAATATGAAAGATTGCATCATAAAGCAGAAAAACAGTGAAGAAAATGTTTCCCTACTTTGAATAGGGAAAGAGTTCATCTGAAGGGACAAAAAGGTCAACAGTCTCAAGGGAAGTAATAAAAAAAAGATTGAGAAAGAATGGGGACTTTTGTTGTGCCAGTCCCAATCTATACAATAAAGCAATAATCATCTAAACTACAGACATACTTTGAAGATGTTACAGATTCAGTTCCAGACCATTGCAATAATGTGAATATCACAATAAAGTGAGTCACACAAATGTTTTGGTTTCCCAATGCATGTGTAAATCATGTTTACACTATACTGTAGTCCATTAAGTGTGCAATGGTATGTTTAAAAAAGAAATGTACATCCTTAACTAAAAAATACTTAATTGCTAAAAATTGGTAACCATCATTTGAACCTTCAATAAGTCATAATCTTTGCTGATGGAAGGTCTAGCCTCAGTGTTGATTGTCTACTGACTGAACCAGGGTGGTAGTTGCTGATGGTTGAGGTGGCTGTGGCAGTTTCTTAAATTAAGACAAGAAGTTTGCCACGTTGACTCTTCCTTTCACTTGAACACTTATAGAAGCCATCCCAGGTTATTAATTAACCTAATTTCAATATTGTTGTGTCTCAACAATAGTGAATAGGGAACCAGAGGAAAAGGAAGAAGATGGGGATCACCATTTGATGGAGCAGTCAGAACACACACACAATACTTACCAATTAAGTTTGACCTCTTATTTGACTGTGATTAGTGGTACTCAAAAACAATTACAATAGTAACATCAAAGATCACTGATCACAAATCACCCTAACAGCTATAATGATAATGAAAAAGTTTGAAATATTATGAGAATTACCAAAATGACACAGAGAGGTAATGTGAGTACACAGTAGCATAGTGTTTAATAAACCCCAAAACTCCAACTACTTGGATAAAGATTCAACAAAAACTTCTAGGAAAACTAGAAAGTAGTCAGGCAGAAATTAGTCATAAATCAGCCTCTCACACCATATACAAAGATCAGCTCTGTGACTTTGAAATAATTTTTGACATCATCAACAAATTAGATGCTGAGTTTGGTGATACACACCTGTAGTCTCTGATGCTGAGTAGGTTCAGAAGGGTGAATCATTTGAGTTTGGGGGTGGTATAGGATTGAAATGTCTGGGTTGGAAACAGAGCAAGTCAAAGTTTTTGAACCAGTCAGCAGTGAAGGGTGATCACTGTAATTTCTAGGCCTGGATAAAATAGGGTCACTCAATGGGGGTGGAGGAAAGAGGAGGAAGAATTACTACTTTTCAGATCTGTGAATAGGGAAAAAAGCATGACCACTGAAAATAACTAAAAATAACTACAAAATGCATAAAGTATTTGTGAGTTTGCCTACCAAGACACACAGGAACTATATGAATGCAACTACATCTATGTGAATGCAAGTATAAAACAACTTTTCAGTTGGTTTAGGAACTTCTCAGACTGTGGGTCATTGATCCTTGAGGGGCCAGGGCTCCAGACTTATTGGAACACGTCCAAGAATACCTATATATAGGGAAAGAGGTAATAACCAGACAAAGGATAGGTAAGGTTTAAAAAAAAAAGTGTGATTTTGATTACATAAAATTCAAAAGTTTTTGAATAAATAAAATCAGTGCAGTTAAAATTAAATGGGAAATAGCTGGCTTATTTTTTTGCATCAAGTTTTTCTGATATTCAAGTTATATTAGGAATTGATGCAAATATATAAAAATAAAATTCATTCCCCAATAGAATGGGTAGTTAATGGATGTCAACAGGCAATTCTCAAAGAATTTCAAACTGTTAACAGCCATATGAGAAAATGCTCCAAATCACTAATAAATTTTAAAATGCAGATGACAGCAGACCTGAAGTTTACCTCAGTCCCATTAGATTGGCAAAGCTCATTTTAAAAGGAAAATTATAAAACAGGCATATTGTTGTACTCTTGGTGGAACTGCAAGTTGATCTGCCCATTCTCAAAAATGTAGAACTATGTCCCCAAAGTCACTAAATTATGCATATCCTTTTTTAGCACCAATATAATATTCATAGGGCCAACAGTCACTATAAATATACCTGTATAGTGCTCAATGGCAAAATATAACAGGCTCTCTATATAAATGACAGAAGCAAAACATTTATTCAGAAGTAAAAACCCTAAATCCCAAAACCAGTAAGCTGATCCCATCACAGTAACTGAAAAGTTAATAAGCCATAACAGCACAGAGAGCCACAGGATCCTTTAGCCTTCCCACAAACCAATATTTACTCACAAGCTTCCTGTGGTCTCTGCTCCACTCTTCAGTAAACTCTTCCCACCACAGGCTCCATGTGATTACATTCAGCCTATTAGGGGGCAAGGTATATCTTCAAAGCAGGGAAGGTCTTAAAAATTAGGCTTTTAAGGGACAGGGAAGATCTTCACATACCCATTACCATTATACCTTTGAACCCAAAGATACCACTACTAGCCCCATTCCCCACAGAGATCAAAGAAAACAGACCCATATATAGGAAAATATAACAATGTTTTTGCCATAGCAAAGAACAAAGAGAGTGCCCATCATTTGTGAAATGAATCAACAAATTATGTTATATTAAAGTAATGAAATACCCTTGTGCCATAAGACACAAAGAAGGGAACAGTTTCTGAGAAAACTGGAAAGTCTTAGAGAAACTGATTCTTTGTGAAGTGAACAGAAGTTGAAGAACAATCTACAAATTTACAATGATATTATAAATTAAAATTGCTGGGTCAAATGTGTGTACAATTTAGTGACTTTTGAAATATAATTCCAAATGGCTTTCTAGAATGTATATTGTGTTTAGAACAGTGCCTAGCACATAATAAATGCTAATAAATGCTTATTGAGTGAATGACTAATTAGCAAACGTGCTGGTGCAAAAGCTTTTCAGTTTTCTTAAAATTGTCCATTTTACCTTTTATAACCATCTTCATGTTACTTAGACAAGAATTCTTTCCATATCCATAGTTGTGGAAGTATCTCCTTTCTTTTTCCTATAATCTGTTGTGAATGGTCCCATCCCAGTCTTATGTCTCCTCTCTTGGCCCAGCCTAAGCTAGATACTTGGTTCTTACATTTTATTTTTCTCTTTTTAATTCCTCTTTATAATTCACCTTCCATAGTTGAGATTAGCTTTACTTTTGGGCTGTACTATCTTCAATTCTACCTCCTTTAATCCTTCCCTCACCTTTCCTACTTCCCTTGAGATTGAATATGTTCTTATACCAAATTCTCTGTGTGTCGTTAACACTACTTTGCCCAGTCAGATAATAGTGATAATACTAATTAACATATAACCTCCATGTTTATATACTTCTGGCATACCCAAATTATGAGAGATGGTTAAGGTCTCTCTTTTTCTTCCTCATTTCTTTTCAAGAATATTCTTCCCCTCTATTTAGTTATTCTCTTAAAATCAACAAAATAGAACACAATCATATCTAATTCCCATATTTGTCTTTTTCTACTTCCTCTTTGACCCTTATGAAGATTCTTAAGAGATATTTATCTCTTTTCCCTCTATTGGAAGTGGGGGAGGGGGAATTATTATTTAAGCATTTGATTCTCATTTTAATGCCTTCTGTTTGTTCCAGTGCTTTTGCCTCTCTAGGTTTCTCTTGTATTCTGTGTTTACATTTCAAAGATTCTATGCAGCTCATACTTCTTCATCAGAAATGCTTAAAAGTCCTCTTCCATATTAAAGATCTTTCTCCTTTACTCTGTTTAGCAGGACTAGTTCTTGATCTTTAACCTTTTTCTTTTGCCTTTCAGCATAGTATATATCATGATTTTCTTTTCATAATTGTTGCAGCAAAGTGTTCTGTTATCCTGGCTGTGCTTCCTTAGTACTTTAATTTCTTTCCCCTCAGTCTGCTTATAGTTTTTTGGGGGTGGTAAGGAGGGGAGGGAGGTTTTGATAGCTCTAGGGTTTGATTATGATATTTCTGGGTGTTTTCAATTTGGGAGTTTCTATCAGAAAATAGTTAATGAACCCTTTCATTTTTATTTTGCCCTCTGATTCTAATAATTCTGGATAGTCTTTTTTTTAATGAATTCTTTAAATATAGTATCTAGGTTTTTTGTTTGGTCATGTTATTCCATTAAATACTACTTATATTTTTAAGGAAAGTTCATTTATTCCTATACTTTTTAATATATTTAATAGAAATAAATGACATATTTGTCAAAAAACTTTTTCTAAATATTAATATAGTGTTGTGGTTTAAATTGTTTTTGTTGTTAATATGGTCTATTATGTTATCATTTTCTTTGATATTAAACCAATATCAGATTCACATTCCTGGTATCAGTCCTACTTGATCATAATATGCAATCTCTTTGAAGTGTTACTGTAGTCTTATTGATAATATTTTATTTAAAATGTTTGCAGTAATATTCATTAAAGATATTAATCTGTAGTTTTCTTTTTCTAATTTGTCTCTCTTTGGTTCAGGCATCAAGAACATATAAGGCCCTCTGAATTCCCTTCTCTATTCATCTGCTCACCTAAATATTTCAGTAGCTCTCCACTTTTTAAATTTTCTTCATTTTTTAAAAACCACCAACACCCCCTCTCACACTTAAAAACAGTGAGGGGGAGGAGAAGTAGAAAACCTATATAACAAGCATTGTCAGTCAAAATAAATCCATAGAGATACCATCCAAAAATATATGTTTCCTTCCATATCTTGAGTCTATAGCATTTCTATCAAGAAGTGCTTTTAAGTCAAGATGCTTCATCATAAGTATTCTGGGAATATGGTTATTTTTGCTTTGGTCACAGTTCTTTGTACTTTTAGAATTGTTTTTCTTTACATTGTTGTTGTCATTATAGAAATTCTTGTCCTGGTTCTACTCACTTCACTATACATCAGTTCCTACTTTTCTAAGATTCTCTGAAATAGTCTCTTTTGTCATTTCTTGTGTACTAGAAATATTCCATATATCAAATCATGTACCAAAATTTCTTCAGCTATTCCCTTTGGATTGTTATTTGGTATTCCAGTTCTTTTTTCTTTTTTTCTCCTGTCTCTTCTGCCCCCCCTTGAGTGTATGAAGTTCATTTTTCTTTTGACTATTCCTTTCCCAGTGTTATTCTCCCTCATAATCCCTTATCTCTATACCTGCACGTGTTTCTTTTTTGAGTTTAATGTAATTATACACCAAACTCTTTGTGTGTGTATGCATGTGTGTGGCCTCTCCTCCATTTTATTCCATGTTCATCATACTCTTCTTACATATTCCAGTATAAGAAATAGTAAATTCCATTCCCTCTTTTTCCTTTCTACAGTAGTGTATTTCTTTTATTTTTTCTTTGCCCAATTAAAAACCCTCAGAATAGAACCATTCCACCCAAAGGTCCTCCATTTTTCTTAACTCCCTCAATACCCCTCAAAGTTTCTAAAGGGATACTTATTTTTTCCCCTATTAGAATGTCAGCACTGTATCACTTAAATCCCATTCCAGTTACTAAAATTCACCTTTCTAGGTTGCTCTAGAGTCTTGTGTTTGCATTTTGGAGTTCATATTCAGCTTTGTTGTTTTTATCAAGAAATGTTTGAAAATCACATATTCTCTTTAAAGATTCAATTTTCCATCTGTAAGGCTATATTTGTTTTTGCAGGGTAATTTATTCTTGGTTATAAGCTTATATCTTTTGCCATTTGGAATATAATATTCCAAAATCTCCTCTTATTTATAGTAGAAATTTTCAGGTCTTGTGGGATCCAGATCTACAGTTCCTTGGTATTTGAACTCTTTCTCTATGCATGAAGCAATTTTTCTTTGACTTGAAAGCTCTGGATTTTGGCAGTGATATTCCTGGGACAAGAGGAAATCAGTAGATTCTTCCTGTTTGTATTTTGCCCTCTGATTCAAGGAGATCTGGGCAGTTTTCATTAATGATTTTTTTAAGTAGAAAAGTCAAGCCTTTACTTATCTTTTTTTTTTCAGGGAATCCATTGATTTATTCAATTATTTTTCCTCAATCTTTTTTCCAGATCAGTTGTTTTTATAGCAGATGCAATATGTCTTCTATTTTTTCAGTCTTTTGATTTTGTTCTAGTATTTCTTGCTAATGAAGTCATTAATTTCTTTATAATCATCTATCATAATTTTCAGGCAATCTATTATATACGTAAGTTTTGCCATTTCCATTTCTAAACTATTTATCCATCTTCCTAGTCTTTTCTCTACAACTTTAATTTTATTTTTTTTTATCTCTTCATTTCTGCTAGAGCAGAGGTTCTTTTTTTTTTAAACAAATACTTTATTAACTTCTGTTTTACATCATTCATTTCTGCCAGATTTTGAGTTACAATCATTTTCCCCCCATTATTCCCCTACCCAACCTCCCAGAATAGCAGTCCCACAAGATATCGCTTCCTCCAATCTGCTCTCTCCCATACCTTCTCCCATACCCCCATCGACTTTTCCATTAGAGGAAGGTGAATCTTTGTGTCCCAATGCCTGCACATCTTATCTCCCAATTACAAGCAAAAGAGTATTAATAATAGTATTTATATATATTTGAAACATTTAATGTTACGACCTCGAATTTCAGATCCATTTCCTTCCTCCCTTGTCACCCATTCCCTCTTGGGAGATAAGTAATTCAGTATATGTTGTACATGTCTAGCTATGCAAAACATTATCATAGTAGATATATTGTACAAGGCTGCTTATAATTCCCTCCCACTCATCCCACCCCCCACCTGGTCCATTCCCTACATGATCCTGTCCCTCTTCTATAGTGGGTACTTCCAACCTCCCCTCACCCCAAGGATGCCCTCCCATCCATCATCCCTCCTCTCATCCCCCTTCCCCCTATCCTGCTGCAGGTTGAGATATCCCATTTAGTATGTATGTCATTTTCTCCCTGAACCAAATTCAATGTGAATGTGGTTTTGCCTTTTTAGCCTTCCTTATTCTCCCCCTCCTTTGCACCCACTTCCCCTACATGAGATAGTTTACCCTACCATGTCTCTCCCCATCTCCTCTTGCCACTTTCCTCTCTCACCTCATAATTTCATCCCTTGAGTACTCTCCCTTCCCAACAAAATCAACCTATGCCCTCTATCCATATATAACTGTAACCATATACACACACATTCACATATGTATTCGTATGACCACACCCCCTTCTTCCATTATTTTCATAGTGAGAAAGATATCATCAGTCACAGATATTGCTTTTCCATATAGGAATGTAAATAGTTCAACTTTGATAAGTTCCTTTTGATTTCTTTTCCCTGATTACCTTCTCAGGCATCTCTTGCTTCTTGTGTCTGGATGTCAAATTTTCTATTCAACTCTGGTTTTTTCCTCAAGAATGCTTGAAAGTCCTCTATTCCACTGAATGACCATATTTTCCCCTGAAACAAAATACTCAGTTTTGCTGGGTAGGTGACCCTTGGGTTCATTCCCAGTTCTTTTGCCCTCTGGAATATCATATTCCATGCCCTTCGATCCCTCAGTGTAGAAGCTGCCAGGTCCTGGGCTATTCTGATTGTGTTTCCACAATATTGAAATTGTTTCTTCCTGGCTGCTTGTAGTATTTTCTCCTTGATCTGGGGATTCTGGAACCTGGCTATAATATTCCTGGGAGTTTTCTTTTTGGGATCTTTTTCAGGAGGTGATCTGTGGATTCTTTCAACCTCTATTTTGCCCTCTGGATCTAAAACATCAGGGCAGTTTTCCTTGAGAATTTCTTGAAGGGTGATTTCTAGGTTCTTTCCTTGATCATGGCTTTCAGGTAGTCCAATAATTTTTAAATTGTCTCTCCTGGATCTATTTTCCAGGTCAGTGGTTTTTCCCATGAGATATTTCACATTGCCTTCTAATCTTTCATTTGTTTGGATCTGCTTAACAGCATCTTGATTTCTCATAAAGTCACTAGCTTCCATTTGCTCCAGTCTAACTCTGAAGGAATGAATCTCCTCAGTGAACTTTTGAGATTCTTTTTCCATCTGGCAAATTCGACTTTTTAAGGCATTCTTCTCCTCATTGCCCTTTTGGGCCTCCTTTGCCATTTGAGTTAGTCTATTTTTTAAGGTGTTGTTTTCCTCAGTCAGGCTGTTGACCCTCATTTCATACTTTTCCTGCATCCTTCTCATTTCTCTTTCCAATTTTTCCTCCACTTCTCTTATTTGATTTTTAAAGTCCTTCTTAAGGTCCTCTATGGCCTGCAACCCACTCATGTTTTCCCCTGGGGCTTTTGGAGCAGGACTTCTGACCTCACAGTCCTTTTCCCGCTCTATGCCCCCAAAATAGGAGTCTAGGGTTGCATTTTTCTGTTTCCTTTGCCTTGGCATGTTGCCACTTAATTGCTTGACTTTTGGGCTTGTTGCCACACTATGGCTTTAAGGCCAGATAGAGGAATTTTCGTCCCGAACGTGTGGGGGGCAACTTCCGTTTCTGGCAAGCTGTAAACCCACCCACAACTTCCACCCTAGATCACAATCCAGATCCAGGGAGGTTAAAGCAAGAGCGATTACCCCCCAAGACTGATCGCTGGATCTCCCCACGATTTGTAGGCTGGGAGCCGGAAATGCCTCTGAAAACTACAAAATGGCGTGTCTCCTCAGCAGCTTCTAGCCCCCAGGGGAGGGAGCTGACGCATTCCCCAAATACAGGTCCCAAAGTCCATAGGACACTAACCTCTTACTTTGTCCTAGGCAAGTCTATGTTGATAATTCTGGAATCTCCACAGTTCCTGGTGTTCTGGGGTTCCTCCAGCTGGCTGCTGGCCCTGCCGCCCTGGGGCTAAAACCTCGGCTCAAGTGGACCTGGGCTCGGCTCCTGAGCTCTGCGCTCTGCCGGCTCCCAGACCACTGCGCTGGTCCTTCCTGCAGGGTGCTGGGCTGTCCTCAGCGGGAGGTTAGCTTCTCTGTGTCGTTCTGTGGGTGCTGGGGCTCCAGAAGTTTTTCAGAGCCCTTTTTTACATAGTTTGTGGAGAATCTGGGGGCAGAGAGGCTTGGATGAGCTGTTTCTACTCCGCCATCTTGGCTCCGCCCCTCTAGAGCAGAGGTTCTTAACCTGGGGCCCATGAACTTTTTTTTATATATAACTATGTCATAACATAACTTCCTTTGTAATCTTATGTGCTTTATTTTATGCATTTAAGTACACTATTCTGATAAAGGGTTCATAGATGTCACCAGACTGCAAAAGAGATCCATGACACAAAAACGTTAAGAACCCCTGCTCTGGGTATTTCCTAATGGAAAATCTTTTTTTTTTCCTTTTTGTTTTAGTCTCTGCTTACAGTTATTATAAAGTTACTCTTTTGTTTTACGTTGGATTTTTTGGTATCTCTGAGTCTATTGTAACTCTTCATAGTGGGTCTATATCTTGTTTTTTATTTCTCTCTCTCTTTTCTTTCTCTCACAAGTTTCCTCTTTCCATTGCATTTTCTGTGGGTTAGTGTTGCCCTTCTTGATCTCTACCTGGTTCACTATGCTGACCTCCTCCTTTTCAAATGAAGATAATCATACTTGTCTTATTTATTGTGCAGGGTTGTTGTGAAGATCAAATGATATAACATACATAAAAAGATTGATAAACTTTAGAGTTGTATGTAAACTTGTCTATATACATGCATATATACACATATATATGTGTACACTATTATTTATGACTTGAATTTATAGATGAGGAAAGTCACTTAAACCCTGTTTGTCTCAGTTCAGGTCAAGCCCTACCCTGGATCTTTGAGGTCCTGAGTGCTAGGAACCTCACTTAATGCTATGCCTAGAGTCTGTGCTGGTCATTTGGTGCTCCCTAGGGCTTCCAGTGGCCCTGCTCTGGGGCTGTAATCACCCTGAGTCTTTCTCAGAACAGCACTCTACACCTCCTGCCTCTGAGCACAGAATCTTGCAGATGACATGTCTCTTGTGAGACTCGAAGGCATCTGACACTGACACTGAGTGTGCTGACACTGAATTTACTGGCTTTTACCTGTGGGGTTCTGGTTGACTTTTTGTACTTTGAGTGCAGTGGAACAAGTCATTTACTGTAGTTTCTTAGTGTATTTCTCAGTTGTTATTTGGTCTGATGTGATTTTTAAGTTTTTGTGGCATAGGTGTGATTCCATTCAGGCAGCCATCTTGAGAAGACCAAGTGGCACAATTTTTATACATAATGTGTCTAGTCCAGATTGAGAGTATAGTCTATGGCCATGGAATAAAGGAAAGTTTATTAGACATATATGGCCCTAAACAGTGAGCTAAACAGCCATAGACTACAGTGTTTTACATTTTTTCTCTACCCAGAGGCTACAATCTTTTGTAAAAGAATCTACCAAAAGTAAATAGTAAATAAACATTAGTGTAGGCAATTCCCAATTTTTTAATACTATACACAAAAAACGTCTAAATATGTTGTTTGGATACATGCTAATAGGTTCTCAACCTATTAGCCTACAAAAGTCTATTTAATTTGCATACTTGAATGATAGCTGGTATAATTTTTTCAAATCTTCTAGCTAGGAAGTTCAGTGGTTAATAATAGTAATAGCAGGGTGGCTAGGTGGCGCAGTGAGTAGAGTGCTGGCCCCGGAGTCAGGAGGACCTAAGTTCATATCCGGCCTCAGACACTTAACACAAAAAAAACTAGCCATGTGACCTTGGGCAAATTACTTAACCCCAAATACCCTCCAAAAAAAACAAATAATAATAATAATAATAGTAATAGTAATAATAACAGCAACACACAGAGCTTTCAGGTTTGCAAAATACTTTACAAAGTTGTTGAATAGAAACTATTGAAATCGTGGATTTCAGGCCCAGCTCTGTCACCTAATAGTCATGTGGCCGAATGATTTTGGTCCTTCTTCATCTTCCTCTTCAAATGAAAATAATCATACTTGTCTAACTTACTTTGCAGAGTTGTTTTGAAGATCAAATGAGATAACATACATAAAAAGCTTTTTAAACTTTAGAGTTTTATATAAACTTATCTTTATATATATATGTATGTATGTGTGTGTATATATATATATATATATATATATATATATATATATACTGTTACTTATGACTCTATTTTCTTTTTTTTTAAAGCAATTGGGGTTAAGTAACTTGCTCAAGGTTACACCACTAGTCATTATGTGTGGGTGCTCATTTTCTGAGGGCGAATTCGATCCCGGATCATCCCAACTCCAAGGCCGGCACTCTTACTCACTGTGCCACCTAGCCACCCCGTGACTCTATCTTCTAAATGAGGAAAGTCACTTAAACCTGTTTGCCTCAGTTTCCTCATCTGTAAAAATCACCTGGAAAAAGAAATGACAAACCATTCCAATATCTTCACCAAGAAAATGACACATGAGGTCATGAACATATGGACACAATGGAAAACAGCTGAACAAATTTTCCTCTAAAGTGTTTGAGACACTTTAAAGAGAAATTTTAAAAGACAATTTTCCTATAACACTATTTTCCTGATCGCTAAGCATTGCTGTGGTTCCAGTTTTTGTTTTTTCCAATATTTACTCACAATACCTTTGCATACAGAAGAGAACAAGAACATAAAAGATCTTTAAATGACTACTTCTTAAACCATAGTATTCATATTATGAGACTTATTTTTCTTGTTGTTGACGGATTCTATTAAAGTAAAAAACATTTTCCAACTTTTTGTTCATATATTATAAGTCATCATGGTATACTACATACATAGAAAGCAGGTATTGGAGTCAGAAAAGATTAGAATCAACTCCTGCTTCTCTCCCATATTAGTTATGAGATCCTAGCTTCTTAGTACTGTTAATCTGTGCTCTCAGTGTAATACTCATCAGTATGCTGTGGGCTACATATTGACTTAGTTTTAAAATGTAATAATATCTATGTTTTATTTATTTTGTTAAATTTTTCTCAATTACATTTTGGGGGGAGGCAGTCAGGGTTAAATGACTTGCCTAGGGTCACACAGCTAGTGTCTGAGACAGGATTTGAACTTAGGTCCTCCTGATACCAGGACTGGTGCTCTATGCACTATGCCACCTAGCTGCCTCCCAATTACATTTTTTTATTTTAACAAATGCTTTATTAACTTCTGGTTTACATCATTCATTTCCACCAGATTTTGAGATACAATCATTTCCCCCCGTTATTCCCCTACCCACCACCCCAGAATAGCAGTCCCACAAGATATCCCCTCATCCAATCTGCTCTCTCCCATATCTTCTCCCATACCCCCTTCGACTTTGCCATTAGGGCAAGGTGAATCTCTGTACCCCGATGCCTGCACATCTTATCTCCCAATTACATGCAAAAGAGTATTAATAATAGTATTTATATACATTTGAAAGATTTAATTTTAAAACTTAGAATTTCAGATCCATTTCCTTCCTCCCTTGTCACCCACTCCCTCTGGGAAGATAAGCAATTCAATATGTGTTGTACATGTATAGCTATGCAAAACATTATAATAGCAGATATATTGTAAAAGACTGCTTATATTTCCCTCCCACCCATCCCACCCCCCATCTGGTCCACTCCCTACTTTGATCCTGTCCCTCTTCTAAAGTGGGTACTTCCAACCTCCCATCCCCCCAGAATGCCCTCCCCTCCATCATCCCCCCTCTCATCCCTCTTCCCCCTACTCTCCTGCAGGGTGAGATATCCCTTTTAGTATGTATGTGATTCTCTCCCTGAGCCAAATTCAGTGAGAATATGGTTTTGCCTTTTTGCCTTCCTGTTCTTCCACTCCCCTGCAAATACTTCCCCTTGCCTCTTCTACATGAGATAGTTTACCCTACCCTGTTTCTCCCCGTCTCCTCTTGCCATTTTCCTCTCTCACCTCTTAACTTCATCCCTTAAGTCTCATTCCTTCCCGCCAAATTCAACCTGTGCCCTCTATCCATGTATACCTGTAAACATATATGCACATATTCACATATGTATTCATATGCCCATATGCCCTTCTTCAATTATTTTCATAATGAGGAAGGTTTCATCAGTCACTGTTATTGTTTTTCCATGTAGGAATGTAAATAGTTCAATTTTGATAAGTTCCTTTTGATTTCTTTTCCCTGATTACCTTCTTAAGCATCTCTTGCTTCTTGTGTCTGAATGTCAGATTTTCTATTCAACTCTGGTTTTTTTCCTCAAGAATGCTTGGAAGTCCTCTGTTCCACTGAATGACCATATTTTCCCCTGAAACAAGATGCTCAGTTTTACTGGCTAGGTGATTCTTGGTTTTAATCCCAACTCTTTTGCCCTCTGGAATATCATATTCCATGCCCTTCAATCCCTCAGTGTAGAAGCTGCCAGGTCCTGTGCTATTCTGATTGTGTTTCCACAATATTGAAATTGTTTCTTCCTGGCTGCTTGTAGTATTTTCTCCTTGATCTGGGGATTCTGGAACCTGGCTATAATATTCCTGGGAGTTTTCTTTTTGGGATCTTTTTCAGGAGGTGATCTGTGGATTCTTTCAACCTCTATTTTGCCCTCTGGATCTAAAACATCAGGGCAATTTTCCTTGAGAATTTCTTGAAGGGTGATTTCTAGGTTCTTTCTTTAATCATGGCTTTCAGGTAGTCCAATAATTTTTAAATTATCTCTCCTGGATCTATTTTCTAGATCAGTGGTTTTTCCCATGTGATATTTCACATTGCCTTCTTTTCTTTCATTTGTTTGAATCTGTTTAACAGCATCTTGATTTCTCATAAAGTCACTAGCTTCCATTTGCTCCAGTCTAATTCTGAAGGAATGAATCTCCTCAGTGAGCTTTTGAGATTCTTTTTCCATCTGGTAAATTCGGCTTTTTAAGGCATTCTTCTCCTCATTGCCTTTCTGAGCCTCTTTTGCCATTTGAATTAGTCTATTTTTTAAGGTGTCATTTTCCTCAGTCAGACTGTTGATTGTCATTTCATACTTTTCTTGCATCTTTCTCATTTCTCTTCCCAATTTTTCCCCCACTTCTCTTATCTGGATAAAACTACAGTATGATGAGGTCTTTTTGGTACATTATACTAATTATTCTCAAATCTACCTGTCCTGCCCTAATCCCTCTGTTAACCTCTAACATTGCAGCTAGATCTGCCTTTCAAAGAGAAAACTGGATATCCATTAGATATCTTAAATTCAACATATCCAGAACTAAGCTCCTTATCTTTCCATTAAACTTCCTCTATTTCCAAACTTCCCTGTTACAGGTGGCTGCAGGCACCATCATCCCAGGTTCACAGCCTAGGTGACTCTTCACCATCTCTCACCCCCCAATATGCAATCTGTTGTCAAGGTCTGTCATCTGTCAAATATGCCCCCATCTCTCCTCTGATACTACCACCACTCTAGTGTTCTCCCTCATCACCTTGGGCCTGAACCATTGTAATAGGTTGCCTCTAGTCACTCTTCTGTTTAGCCACCAAAGTGACCATGTCATGCCCCTTCCCCCCCACTCAGTAAACTCCCAGTGCCTCCCTATCCCTTCCACAGTCAAATACAAAATCTGTTTTTTGTTCATGACCTTCATAACTTAACCTCCTCTTACACTTCCGTTCTTCTTATACCTTACTCCCCACCACATACTCTTCAATCCAATGACAGTAGAACTCTAGCTGTTTCAGGAACAAGACATCCCATCTTTCAGTTCCAGACATTTTCTCTAACTTTTCCTTGTATTTGGAATGTTCTCCCTTTTCATCTTTCCCCTTGCTTCCTTTGAGTCCCAACTAAGATTCTACCTTCTACAGGAAACCTCTCCTCATAATTCTAGTACCTTTCCTCTCTTCATTTTTTCCTAGTTATCTTCTTATAGATTTTATGTATTTCTTTACTTGTCATCTTCTTCATTAATTAGATTACAAATCACTTGAGGTTAGAGATTGTCTTGCCTCTCCCCGGAGCTTAGCACACTGCCTGGCACATAGTAGGCACTTAATAAATGCTTATTGACTAACTACTTTAATATTCAGTTGTAGATATAGAATAAGCTTCCTGATATAGTTGATTTTTTCTTCTTGCAGTTCTTTAAAAAAAGGATAGATGACCTTTTGTTAGGTATGTTGTGGAGAAGATTCTTCATGAATGGACTGGACTAGATGTGAATAGATTCTGAGGCCTCTTCCAACTCTGGGATTCTGTGACCTTCACATCCTTCATGATTCAGTGACCTCACATCCTCAGACTTCACAGAGCCCTTTGTCTACTCCATTTATATAACATTGTATTTTGGTTATCTATGTTATATTTTATCTTCTTCCAAATTTGAAGCTTCCCGAGAACAAGGTTTGTCTTAACTAAACTTTAAAGCCCTCCCCAGTACCTAGTACATAGTAGGTACTTAATAAATATAAATGTTTATGGAATGAGTGAATGTGTTCTAATTTTTTTTAACGTATATACCCAGAGGCTTATTAAGTTTGTTTAATTTCAAGGGTTTTTGTCTTATTGGTCAATGTTTTTAATCTTAATTCTATTGATGTGTGTGTGTGTGTGTTTTTTTTTTTTTTAAGCAATTGGGGTTAAGTAACTTGCTCAAGGTTACACGGCTAGTCATTGTTTATGCGTGGGTGCTCATTTTCTGAGGCCGGATCTGATCTCGGGTCATCCAAACTCCGAGGCCGGCGCTCTTACTCACTCACTGCTCCACCTAGCCGCCCCTTTAGGGCAATTGGGGTTAAGTAACTTGCCCAAGGTCACACGGCTAGGTTTTTGTTTGTGCGGATTAAGTGTCGGAGGCCGGCTCCGAACTCAGGTCCTTCTGATTCCAGGGCCGGCGCTCTATTCACTGCGCCACCTAGCCGGCTCCGAACTCAGGTCCTTCTGATTCCAGGGCCGGCGCTCTATTCACTGCGCCACCTAGCCGCCCCCTATTGATGTGTTTTTATCTTACTTCTCTTTCATTTCCAGTTCCCCATACCATGCCTAGCCTTTCCTTTATAGTAGAGATTTTAAAAGAAAGAACAAAAAGCAATTTAGAAAAACCAACCAACACATCAGTCATGTCTTACAGTGTGTGCAACATGCCATTCTCAGAGCCTTCATCTTTGCAAAGGGGAAAGGAAGGTGAATTTCTCAATTCTTCTCTGGAACCAAGCTTGGTCATCATAATTATATAGTTTTCAGTTTTGGTTTCTTGTTCTTTCCATTTACATTGATGTAGTCATTATGTAGGTTGTTTTTTTTGGTTGTTCTTACTTCACCTTACATCACTTTATGGTAGGTCTTCCCATCTTCCTCTGAATTCCTAACATATTTTAGTTTGGGGGGAGGGGTTATAGCAAAATAATATTCCATTACAGTCATGCACCACAATTTGCTAAGCTATTCCCCAAATGATGGGTACCTACTTTGTTTCCAATTCTTAGTTACCCCAAAAAGTTATATTCATATATTTTGGTATATGTGACACCTTTCTACTGTAGAAAGGTGTATTTTTTTTAATGGGCAGTGTGCATAGAAGTGGGATCTCTGGATCAAAGAATATAGACATTTTAGTCATTTTTGTAAACAAAATTCCAAATTGTCTTCCAAAATGTTTGAACTAATTCATGGATAACACATGCCTATCTTCTCACATCCCCTCCAACATTGACTGTCAATCTCACCTTTTTTAAGTTTTTGTATGTGAAGCTTCATAGTTGTTTCAATTTGAATTTCTTTTATTATTAGAGATTTGGAACAGTCTTTTAAGTAATTATTTAAAAGTTTAGTCAATTTTAAAAAATTGATTCAATTATTAGCATTTATTCCTTGCAAAATGAACATATACAAAAAGTCATGTGTAAACAAATAGTACTTTATTAAGATAATAGAATACAGAAGACAGTTACATGATATAAAATAGTATTTTCCCAATAATGAAATAAAATTCTTCTTCCTGAGCTAAATGTACTGTGAACTGACATTAAAAAAAATCTTGTACCACACTTTAATTTGGCAAACCGTTTGGGGTTCTTTTGTTGTTGTTGTTGTTGTTGTTGTTGAATTTTTTTATTAATTTATTTTATCTACCTTTAACTTATTTGAAAGGCATTATACTGAAAACAATATTAAAATTCATAAATATTATGCCCAAGAAGTATCTACAGTTTTCAAGACAACTCTAAAGTGAATTGTTTTCTGATAACTTTAGTTGTACATTAGGTTACTAATGTCAAAGATGTTTTCTAATAAATGAATATTATGTAAAGAGTAATTTAGAAGAGAATGTTTCAACGATTATTTTCTTTACGTTTGTCATCATTCCAATAATTTAATAGTTGTCTCATAATGGTGGTCTCTCAAGTGGGGGAGAGGGCTAGAAACTGATACTGAGAGTGCTATATTAGGGAAGATTCTAGATTTCCAGAGGCAAACATCAAATCAGAAACATGTATGTGGAAAATAAGTTTAAAAAGTACTACCAGAGACTAATTTAATTGGTAATGCTTTTAAATTTTGTCATAAGAGCTATCCTAAGGCTTGTTCAGTTGTGAAAATGATGATGACAAACATTAAATAACAAGTTATAAAATATGTGAAAAACCAGTTGTTTCTTCAGTTTGGTTTTTTTTTTTTTTGGTAGCCAGATCCTATAATGTTTTTACCATTTTGCTTTCACAGTAATGTTTAAAAACATATAATTTGAATTTTTATGATTCATTTTAAACAATTTTTGAAATATCTAGTATCAGAATTGGGAACATGTCAACATAAGGATGTGATTATAATTATGAATTAAAGATAATTTTGCCAAATAAGTAGTTAACCAGGTGAAGTTAAACAAGATAAGATGAATTATGGCTATTTTATAGAATAATGACAGTCTTCATTTTAAGCTACAGTGTAAAGTGCTTTATCTTGAGATTAGGTATTGTGGCAGAAGCTAAAACTGCCTTTTTTTTCTAACTGTGCCAGAATCCAACCTCCTTTTCTTTTTGCGCTAACAAGACTGCTTTACCACCACAGCCCCACTCTAAGTAATTAAATCAATCCTTTGTACTTACCGTATTCTCCTCTAGTGACGGTACTAGATCTGATTATATGCTTCATGCATATTCAAAGTACGGCACTGACAGCTCTTTAATGAGCTCTTACTTAATCAGTACGAACAATGTTCATCTTGTTCTTTTTTTCCTCCTGCATTAGAGCTAGGAACAGTTGGGGAAAAAATGAAACATCCAGCATTCATTTGAAAAATATATTGTACTTTGAAAAGTGTCTAAGCTGGGGAAGTTGCATTCTGCCCTTTAAAAGTCTGATGGACAAATTGGATTACTAGTATTGGATTAAATAACAAATGGTTAGAGGAGAAATGAGAAAAGCTCACTGTGATCACAGGCTTTAATATTTTTTGTTACTTATAAAGCTGAAGGGGTCTTTAACCAGTTATTAAAGTCAGGATTAATTTGTAATGGTCCAACTTACTGACTTTAAAAGCTTTTTTTAATTTTTAAAAGCCCTAAAACAATAGTGGAATCATGTACTCACAGGGTAAAAAAAAATTGTTTACAATCATTAGGCTATTTATAGGTTCCTGTGAACTTGTACTGGTTCAGATAAGGATTTGGGGCATACTGTATTAATTTATCCTCAGATTGGGGGTGTTGATTTTAATAGTCTATAGCATTTGGGGGACCAATAAATATCTCATGTTAGCATTTTCTGATTTTTAGACATGTATTTTCATTTTGAAACTTGGAAGAATTAATAGTCATTTTCTGTTTAATTTATTTGAATTAGAGGACAGTTTTATTCTTTAATCTAGAAATCAGATTATGAATTTAATTGAGAATGACGGTACCATATCAGTATTATTTTTCTCAAGGAAGCCCTATCCCATTGAAGAAAACGATGCTAATTTAAGAGTGGGTTAGCAGCTTTGTTCACGGCTGCCTGAAAGCATCAATTGCAGGGTAAGCCAAAGTTTGAACAAAGTTTTCATTTGTCTGTTTCTAGTCACTGCTTCAGTTATAGGCACAAGAATTAAGTCTGCAGTGAGAAAATATATCACAAAATACATAGCTGTTAATATTGCACACATGGGTCATGCTGCTGATCAGAAAGGCCTTCACCAGGGCACAATTGGCCTTTTTCCAAATTGCAAGCTTTTTCTCAGCTTTTTCTTTTTCCTCTTTCTTCTTTTGTTGCTGTCCAGGGATTTGTGCCTATCGCAGCCTAGATCACATGACCAGTGTCAAGGCATCACATGGTCCAAAGTGAATACAAAACCAGCCACCCTAAAAGACAGATTAAAAATACTGTAAAACAATAAAGACTTTATTCTATCTCTAAATGACTATCCTATATATCCTTCAGACTTTTAAATTCTAACAATATTTAATGAATTTACCTGCTTTCTTTTTTTTCCCCAGTAGCAGATAACCATTTTATTTCAATCTAAAATATGTGTTGTATTTATTTTTCACGGGTAGAATTATGATTGGATAGTAGAGAGCAAAAACACTCTAGATTTCATTTCTGTGCTAAAATGTTTTCATGTTTAAAATTTTAAAAGAAGAATATTATAGAATACTATAATATATAAAATATTTAATAATATAGTCATTGAGATTTTCTCTTTTTAATCAAACATTTCTATTAACCCTGTAAATGCTCTGCTGAAGTTAGACAGCAGAATTAAATGTTAGCATAGCAAGGTACTTATTTGTCTTGCTTTGAGAATTTATTTGCTAAAAACCTTTTCCTGGTAAATTTTATGCTTCATGGTGTAAACTGATGCCCTGTGAATCTCAGAAAATACCTTCCCACAGAATTGTGAATTTGACTAGGCATCTTTTGACGCAAGTGGCAGGAAAAAGGCCCTGAAAGAGTTCACCTTTCTTGTAAATATTAGTACTGCCTTTTTCTAAAGGGAAAATACAAGGTTGGATGTCTCCTGGTGCAGGGAGGGGTAGGAAAGGGAATATTCCTTCGCCCTCAAATATATCTGTTTTGTAATAACTCATTGCATCCTTAGGAAAAGAATATAATACTTTTTATTTCTAAATTTGTGTTTGTCTTTTTTGCTTAGATCATTTATTCAAATATTTTCTGATCTACTGATATCTTCATTAGAAAATCTTTACTCATAGATCACTAAAATTCTTTCTTAATTTAAACTTTATTTTCCCTGATTGGGTTTACCCTGTTATTGATACAGAGTAAAAATATATATTATGGGTTTACTTTTTTAAAAAAAATTAATAACAAATAAATTACTACAGATAGCTGACTTAACATAATCTCTCCATGTCCGTGAACTTTCTTCTAGTCTTACAGTCCTCCTAATGATTTTTAGTTGGGGTTTGGTTGTTGTGTTGGGCTTTTTTTTTTTTTTTTATCGTGACCATATGTCTGTCAGCACCAAGAGTTCCTCATTGAAACATAATAACAATTAAGCCTCTGGGGAGGATTTAAACGGTAGAACACTTTGTTTACTGTACTTAGTGTTAATATGATCTGTAGGTATGTTAAAATGGAGTGAAAATATACATGCTGAAATTTATCAGCTTTGGAAGATAGACTTATTATTTAAACATGAATTTTTTTAGATCTAGGTCTCTAATCTTCTATTACTGCTAACAGTCTAAAATGTAGTATTAGATCAGCTAAAATTAGGTATTACATGTTTAAAAACTGACACTGAACAATGCTATGGCTTATATAGACAATAAGAGATAAATCCTCCTGTGTTGTAGGAAGGAACACAGAAGAAGAAGAATCTATGATGCAAGAATGGTTTATGTTAGTTAATAAGAAAAATGCATTAATAAGAAGAATGAACCAACTCTCTCTTCTGTAAGTACTCAAGACAATTTGATTTTCCTACAAAGTTTGACAAAATTGTTGCTACCACATTTTTGTTTTCACTTACATTTTGTTTTAATTAGACTTAGTTTTTTATTTCATTGGGTATGATGTTTTTATCAATATATTTAACATATCATATGTTTTGGTTACATGACAAACTGTCTTCTAAGCATAAATATTAAAATAATGTTGTCCATAGGAAAAGATATGAATAAAAACTGAAAATAACATGGTCTGGATATGAGGGGCAAAAGAATAGAAAAATATTTTGTGTTCAAGAAGTAGTTTATCTAAAAAAGAAGTTTGGTTTATAAGAGGAAAAGATACATTTTAAGTTAGTTTAAAATATTTTCTTAATGTGTTTTTAATTTTAAAATTTTATCATAAAGTATATATAACCTGTCCTACAGATGATATAACCATATATATTTTGGAAGAAAATATTAATGATTAAAAGTAAATTGTGCCCATAAAGAGGCAGCATTAGCATAGTTATCAGGGTCAGAGGAGGAGTGGAGAAAATATAAACAGTAAGTATTTGTCATTTCACCTACTCTAGGCCCTCTTTCTCTCCTGGTTCTTTCTGCTTACTAGTAGTGTTCTTATAGGATGCCACCTAGTGTAGAGATGAGCTTGCTCACATTTCTTATTTTAGTGAATATAGCTCATTTTAATAAATGCATTCCTATACCTCAACTTGATTCTTAAAAATGAAGAAACAACATTTTGTAATCCAAAATTTTGTCTTTATGATATTAAAATCCATACAATAGGACTTCTGTGCATCTTAATAGATATTTTTAGGTTTAAAAAAGTTCATTAAGAATTAGGGAAAAAATATTTTAGCAACTTTAGGCAGCACAAAATGGATTTTCCCCCCTATAACTATCTATGTACATAAAGTCTTTTAGAATCAGTTTACTCATCTGCAAATTGAAATATACTTCTTAGTGTGTAAGAATGACAAGAACAGCATCAACTGAAGAAGGTTTTAGGTTTCTGTATCATTTGTTTGGAGTAGCTTAAAGTTAAAGAGAAAAGTCAGGTATGAGTCCTAAAATCAATGTAACTTAAAGGTCCTTTTAAGTGTTTAATGATTTAGTCATTAGCATATTGATGAACTTTCTAAACTTGCCTAGGGAGAAAGAACATGACCTAGAAAGACGCTATGAGCTGTTGAACCGGGAGTTGCGGGCGATGCTTGCAATTGAAGGTAAGGAACATTTTACTGAGAAAAAAAAATCAATCACTTAATACAAAGGCTGAATTGTCAGAGGATTCAGTTCTAAAACAAAATTCAGGCATCTATGAACATTTAGCCACACTGGGTCTATAAGGTCATTATGAATTGATAGCAGTTACCATATAAAAACACAAACCTAAGGACCCTAATGCAGACAGATTATTCGTTTATGGTATCTACTATATTGTTATTAATTTCAAAATCACCATAACATCCAACAAATTTTAAATTCTATAAAATAGGAAATCTAAAGCAGAATTAACATTTTACTCATTTGCATTTCATTTATATAGGGAAGAGTGCTAAAAGATGCATCATGTTGATGTTTCATATTAAGATACTCAAAATTTCAACATAACATTTCATTAGTATCAAGAAGACTGAAATAAACTGTCTTCTATTCTTCTATAACTCTTGAGAGTCTAAACACTATATACTTAAATGAATAGGCAGTGAGACTGATATAGGAGATAAGTAGAACAGTCAAAACACATTTTATAACTCTTAAATGAATTATATTATATATACATAATCCTATGGATGATTCATAGTATAAGTAAACATCAGCCAGCAGTTAACCTATTGCTTACCATATTTGGTTATTTTTTTAAGTAAGTGTTTTATAATGCTGTTCTTTTTCCTCTCAGTTGGAAATGTTGTCTTAGAGTTCAAAGATGTCTGCTTAAAAGTTAATCCTTTGGACTCTGTAAAATGGACCTTTTGTCTAATCAATGCAAATTGATTTTCCTATTCTATATTGACCTTTTAACCCTTTGACTGTCTATGGTAATTTCTTTCTTCACCTGATAAGGTACCTGATCCATAATAAATCAATTCTAATTAGTTTAGAGACTTCACTAGAAACTTAAGTTTCTAAAAGAAAACCAGGAGAAGTCTAGTACTTTTTTGAATATCAGAGCATTGATTGTCACATTTTCATTGAATAATAAAAACAGATAAAGTGCGTAGGGTATACCTATATTACATAATACTTTTATTCTTTTTATATCAATTAGCTCATTTGATAAATATAGGTGAAAAGAAATTAAGCCCTTATTTCGGAAATCAAATAGTATTTCTTTATATGGGTTTTTTAATAATAATAATAAGATCTTTAAGATAGCAATCAAAATGTTTCACCATAGTATGGATAATAGCAAGAGTTTAAAAAAAGACACAAAAAATGCTAATTTTAAATGTTTTTTTTAAGTTTATTACAGAAATAGAAGAACACAAAGATGATAAGTTTTATTTGTTCTTTTTTATTAAGAATTTTTGTGGTAAGTCACATAATTGCCAATGGACTTCACATAACCTTTAGAAGAGATTAGAAAGTTAAACAGCCAATTGAAAATTCAGTACAGTAAATAGTCAACGCATTTGTTTGGGTGGGGTGTGTGTGTATGTGTGTGTGTGTGTGTGTGTGTGTGTGTGTGCGTGCGTGCGCGCGCGCAAAAGTATCATTCTATTACAGCCTTTTTTTATGGATTCTGATATATTTTGCACTCATCTTCCTCTAAGCATAAATGTTCATGGTCTCATATAGCAGCTGACCATATAAGATCAATAGGAACCATATGTTCTAAAGGAATTCTACCATTCCTATAGGATATGAAAAGTAATCTCAGCATTGTATTGAACATAAACAGTAGTCTCATCCCAACCCACCAGATTTGCAGGCTAAATAACCTAATACTTTTATACGACTGGAATAAAAATAGAAAATTCTTCCCTTTCCCCCATTAGAATAATAAAGCAATGAGCTTTCTTTACTTTTTAAAACTTGCTTTATTTACATGATACCCGGTTTTTTTTATGTATGTTACTGTCCCACATATAACCTGTGCTGTTCAAAAAAAAATTATCAGTGAGTTTTCATCTTTAGCTGTTGACAGAGAAAAAGTATCAGCCTGCTGATTACAGATAAAGACAGTTTATTGAATGTTCTCCTGCCCTGCTAATGTGAGCAGTGTGTGGGCAGCACTGTCATGTAGAGGTGTTGACCATTGTAATGTTCAGTGATGTGAAGACACTGTCCTCTTAGCCAACTGTTAAAATGGGTGCATATACAGCTGAATAGCCTTTTGGAGTGTTAAAGTACTTCACAGAGAAAATGCATGAATAGACAACACTGTTTTTGTTTTTGTTTGTAAGTATGCTCCTAGTTTCCTTTCCCCCTCCCTCCCATTTAACAAGGATGACATGGTTTAGCAATAACCTGTACGGTATTTACAAGTAAATACACTGTTAAAACTTCCTATCCTAAGAAATATGTGTATGGAACATAATAAACCATGGTTCACTAAAAGAAATATAAATTTATCGGAATGGAAGCAAAAATAAAGTATGAATTATAATCATTCTACTAAAAGGTCATAAGCACTTTAGTTATTTCATTCTGAGGTGTCAGTTTCATATCCAGATACACCTCGTGCTGAAGAATACGCTTTAGATACCTTACCTACATTTTTTGTTCCATATTATTTAATGCCCTCTTGGGAAAGATAAATTCATTTCTGCACACATTGGGGTGGGCTTTTTAAAAGTAGAGCGTCCATTTCCTGCACAAGAGATGGATATTCTTTGGGGTTTTGTACAGCTTGATTTATTCTTGGCGTATAGTTTGAAGTGGGTGCTCTTCTAAAAGGATTTATGCACAGGTTCACTATTTTTGTAGTTATGGTTTATATGATAAGCTTTTTATATTTAAAATCAATATGTAATCCTGTGGAGGAGCTTATCCCCTAAAACCCCATTTGTAAATCTATTTTAGCTTTGTTACACAGCACAGCCACAGTATTCCATAGATTGATTAGGTTCAGCAGTAGAATCCTATCAAATGGCCTGCTCTGATGATGATGCAAACTCTTTCAGGATTGCTAGTTGACTGGAACTAAAGATAAGACTTGACTGCAATCCCCCAATGTGCTCTTTACAAAACTAGTGTTAATTTTCATCAAAGTGTGAGGCTTATTTATAGTGGCAAGGTTGAAGGTTTACTACAACTTTAGGCCCTTTATATTAAAGTATTTATGTGAAATACCCTTGCCTTTTTTAAAAGGTAAGTGTTCGCTTCAACAAAGGTACAGAAGTGTAGAACTTGTGTGTGAATTATCGAAAATACATAGATTTCTAAAATTCAGGCAAAAAAATTTTTTGTTGTTTAGTGTATGTGTATGTTTAGCAACTTAATGCAGGATAAACAGGATTTCTTTATTTCACAACTTTGGCTCAAATGTAGCATCAATATTTAATCCTATTTTGTTGAGAGAAGATATATAGCTTTTTTTTAAGTGATGCACTAGAATCTTTAAATTAATCACACTCTATTATAGTTTCTCAAAGTCAGAGTCAGTATAGGTAGCTATGATTGGCATTATTGGGAAGTAATCCTTTCGTTAAGTGCATAATAAGTCATTTGTAAATGTACATGCATGAACATTTCAAAATATTTCAGAACTTCTGCATGGAACTATTTCAAAAGGACTTTTTCCCTGTTGGCTTTAGCTTATAGACGAAAATTTGTTTTTGTTCCAGAAATAATCAGTTTATCCCAATAAAATAACAAGATGAAAAGTTTTTATTTTTCAAGCTAACATTTAAATAAAGATATGAGTTTTTACCATATGTGAGAATGCTTAAAGTCACATTTTTGCTACCTGTACTAGTTTTAACATTTATTTCCTACACAAATCAATTTAAGCATGTTTGGAAATCATATTTAATATGCAGATATATACTTGACAATTAATGGGAAGCCCTGTTAGTTATACTGAAGCAGTCTGGATTTTAACCTTATCCTAAAAGTAATCAACTTTCCTTGTCTTCAGAATTTCAGAGAAATTATAATGTTTTAAAGGTTTATGGAAAATATCATTGCTGAGCAATGAAAAATTGGAGAGTAGAGAGATTATTAAATAATAGATGCTTAGGGGTTGCTGTATTTTAATTTTAAAAGGGTTTTTTTTTCCTAAACTGTGTCTTTTAAGTTTTGGAATTTTATTTCTAAAAAAATTCCTTACACTCCTTATTATAAGCTGGAGAATTAAAACTAACATAAATGGCAAATCAGTGAAGTTCATCTTTGTATCCCCCATTGCTTAGCACAGGGCCTTGCATATTGTAGGTGCTTATGTATATTGAATCAAAGAAATAATTAATTGTAGATATTATGTATCATTTCCTTGTCAGTGGTACTTAAGTAATACATTTCTTAGCAAATGCTTTGTAAATACAAATTATAGTATATATTTTGTTACCCTTTTAGAAATTACCTGAAATTTTCAGTTAGTTATATTTTGAAGTCTGTAAAAGAAAACAGACTTTTCAACAGGTGCACCTGGCATAATTTTCCCAGAAAGGTCTAGACCAGGTTGACCAAATTGTAAATAAAAGTTTACACTAGTTGTCATCATTACAAGTGTAAAATGCAAACAGATAAGTACTTATCAAAACTGGTGATCTTTCTTATTTGCCTAGTTTTACTTTCTAGTACATGTTGATTAATTACAAATGAAACTGGGCGTTTTTTTAATCATATTCTTGTTTCCAAAGCTAGTTACCCAGAATTCAGCTCCTTTATATAAGCTAGGAGAGCTTGATTTATAACTGGAACAGTAAATTTATTAAATATTCTTTCTAGTATCTGACCATTTGAATCAAAAAAGCAAAGTGGTAAATGATATGACATCTTTGCAAGTTTACTATATTTTCTTTTTAATTAAAAAGATAAATCTCAGCAAGTTAACCTAGGTGATACAACAGCAACAAAAAACCTTTCAGCAGTAATGTTTATTTTTCTTAAAAAAAAAACCCAACTCACTTTCCAGTTGTAGGAATATAACGATATGGTTATTTTATATGTTTGTCCACTGTGCATTATATATGTAATGTACGTTCTATTTTATTTATGTATATCTGAGCTTAGAGAATAAAAGAAATAATGATAAAAGTAATTAAACATTTCTGGCTTTTGCTGCTATTCTAACCTTTATTTCATGATGATGCATCTAATTTTTAATTTGTAAATACAAGACAGAATTCCCTCTAGCACCACTTGCTTTCATAAGGCTGCTGAGCAGTTTGCTGTCTTGAATAAATTTTGCTTTGGAGGGGGGTCAGGGGGATTTGAACCAGCACATTCTTGTGTGGTTTGTGAAGATTCACATGGTAACCATTGGTGTGCATTGTTAGGTTTATCTGAATAAGCACCAGCCATGTGAGTTTTAACGTGATTGCCCAGGGCAATGGAGAGAGAGGAGAGAAAAACCCGAAAGGATTGCACACCCCCTTTCCTCTTTTTTTGGAAAGTGCTTTGGCGGAGGGGACACTGCCTGAGTCCGTGGCTATAGATTTTTTTTTTTTAAAGCTGGTGTCCTGTTTCCCTCTTGGTCCTCATTTGTTCTGCTATCTCCTTCATCATCTACTTCTTCTTTTCATTGTTTACCTTCCTAATGAGGGAGGCGGGGTAGACTGGTGGTTGATTGACAGCTACAAGCCCTTACAGTCTGTCCAGAGAGCAGTTGGCTTTGGTTTCACAAGGGCTTTAAATGTTAAATGTGGTCCTGTTTTATGAAATGAAACTGCTCTTCTTCTTCTTCTTAAAGAAAGGCTAAAGA
Organism: Gymnobelideus leadbeateri; assembly: GCA_011680675.1. Taxonomy (NCBI): domain Eukaryota; kingdom Metazoa; phylum Chordata; class Mammalia; order Diprotodontia; family Petauridae; genus Gymnobelideus; species Gymnobelideus leadbeateri. Next base: position 266,709 of record WOXC01008245.1, read on the forward strand.
CAAGAGAGGTTGGGAAATATAGGTGTTTCTCTTAAAACTGGCACAGGCAAGTCTGCTGGGGGTGAGAATTGGGAGGGGGAGCTACCCACCGGATTTCCCAATCTTTTGCAAAGAATTTCAGGAGCAAATATGTAGTTTCCCCTCTGCCAAAAAAAAAAAAATGCTTTAAATTAAGGTCGCTAAACAAAACTCTTAAAAAGAGTGCTGGCCACTATGCGTTAGAAAGCATAAAACTGCAAGGCAAATTTATTTTTTTACTTCAAAGAAAATGCTAATTAGCTCATACACTACTTTTAAAGTTATTGTGAAGCATATGGCGCCCAGTATGAGCTACATCCAACTGCTAAAATAGAGTGAGGAGGAAATTAGTGAAGAATAGGGCCATTTAAGATGGGAGTTGATGGGGGGGGGGGGGCAAACTTCTGAGGCAGATCTTGAAGCGTCTGAAAGATTTTCTCGTAGTTCTCCTACCCAGCCCCGGCTTCCCAAGCCCCTCACCGCCACATTGGTAGGTAGGGGCGGCCTCTCGAGGGTGTAGAAATCTCCACTCTTCAGAACTTCATCTCCACTCAGGTGCGGCCTCAGGCTTGTCCTCCCAGCCACGCCCTCTGTCCAAAGCGGCTTGGAGCTCAGCCCACAGCCCTGTCCAACTGTAGACAATATTAAGAAAATCCGTTTTTAGGGGGGAACCCTAATCACCTCATCTGCCGTGTTTCCCAATCTTACTAGAATGTCAGTAATTCTCCCAGAAACACTGCGCTTTCGGAAGCAGAGCTTTAGAAGGCAGACATGAGAGAGGTAGAAAAGGAGAAAAGGGCGGCAGAGCCTTAGCTGATGGAGGGCCAAAGCAGGAAGCTTGCTTGGGCTGCTGCAGGAGGTGTTTGAGTGTAACCAGCTTCTTTCCCTACCTTCAGACTGGCAAAAGACTGAAGCCCAGAAAAGGCGAGAACAACTCTTACTGGATGAGCTCGTCATCCTAGTGAATAAGCGGGATGCGCTGGTCAGGGACCTGGACGCTCAAGAGAAGCAGTGAGTTTGGCCAGTGGGGAGGGCGTACTTCTTTGCCATCTGCTTTTAAAATGACCTGGAAAGTTTGTAGGAAAGTTCTAAAGTGACCAAAGCAGAGCCTCAGGCCCAACTTTCGGGATCTGCCCACCCTCCCATTATCCTTCTGAGGCCATCCTCGGCCCTGTTTGGGGGAGCCGGGAGGGAGAAGGGAAAGAGAGGTGTGGGAAAGGCATTTCTCAACCTCAGCATTTGGGCACCACAAAGAGTAATTTTATTTCCTATCTGTTGGAATTCCAGGGCCGAGGAAGAAGATGAACATTTGGAGCGAACCTTGGAGCAAAACAAAGGCAAGATGGCCAAGAAAGAAGAAAAATGTGTTCTTCAGTAACTGGGCTCGAGACACTGAGAACCCTTTGCGACTGTCATGTCATTGGGGCCCAGACTAGAAGATGGAGACTCATTCTTGATTTAAAACTTTAGCATTTTGTTTGGCCCAACTCTACTTCATCCCACTCTCCCTTTCCCCTCCTTCCTTGGAGAAAATCCCAATACTTCGAAATAGCCTTGTATCCAGATTTACTTGTGAGCTTGTCATTCTTTTGAAATTATGTGAAATAGATTTGCACAGAAACCTTGTAGGTGATGATTGGTATTGGAGATGTTTAAGAAGCTGTTCAAGGAAGAAAAATCTGCCTCTTTAATCTTTTGTTGGGAAGAAAAATTGAAAACAAATCTGTTTGTTGTTGTTGTTGTTAGCATTGAGGGGGGAGGGGTAAAATGGGGATAGGAAAAAATATGAATGATTTCATCTAGTCATGCCATATGTAATACGTAATATGCTACCTAAATTTTATAGTTAGATCATATACAATGAAATTATTAAGCTATGCTATATTTACCCATGTTTCCCCCCTCCAATTGTTTTCCACTTTACTGTAAACATAATAGAATTCACCCCCTCTGATTTGGTCAGAGAAAGATCTTTTAACATAGCTTGAGAAGAGAACCCTGTGATTTGAAGATATGCTATAAGGATGGGGCTAAGTGATATATAAGTTTACGGAAAGTTTTTTTTTTATTTTCGTCTAATAATGCACCATGTTTTCTGAATAATTATTTATTACATATAGCTTGATCCCTTTTCATTGGGTCTCAACATTGGCTCAAAAATGCTGTTAATATTTATTCTGTATCTATAGGAAGTCTGCCTTGCCACTGTGTGCAATTCCCCCAGTTAATGTTTTTCTTCTCTAGTATAGCTCTATCATTTTTGTGAAATGGTTATCTGTTTATTTATTACAATACTGAATCATATATAAATTTTCAATAAAAGAATCTTTCTTACCTTAATGACTGATATTTTCTTAATTCAAACTTTACTACTTTGGTTTGATTAGTAGTTTGAATAACTACAAGACTTTTTTTTTTAAATTGGAGCACCTTTTAAGTAAAACTAAATGGTTCCAGCCTTATTACACTAAACTCTTTTGACAACAAAATATCAATTTTGAAAGTCAGTCCTATAAATTATATTTCAAAGGCTTATCCAGAGAAAATATTATTCCTTTTGCTAGACTGAGGGTTCTGAATATTATGTACTGTACCTTTTATGTTATTTTTTTCTACTCATTGTAACCATTTTCATTGAGTTTAGAACAGTTGAGTATTAAGTGTTAACTTCTTAAAATCTCTAAGGTTGGGGATGAAGGGTAGTAGATTGAGGAAAGAAAACCTTTTGCAAGAAATCACAGAATTGGTGATTCTCTGTTAAGAGTGCTTTGTCACCCAACCATCCCACTACTGAGGTGTCCCAGACAAAGGAAGCTTGTTCAACAAGTTTTTAGACTTGAAAATAATAGTATGCTTGAGTTTATCTTTTGGCCTGGTTGTCAAATGCTTCACAAGAAAATATAAATTATGTTTAAAAAAAAACTGTATAGTTGTCCCTCACCCATCCATCCCATCCACGGGAGGTTGAGGGGCAGGAGGGGAACTACAATGGTTGAATTAGCTCTGTGAAGGCATATAAGGAAAAGTTTCTCAAAGATTTTTGGAATGAAGCAACCTCAGATGTTTTTACGTTCTCTGTTGTGAGAAGAAATCTCGGAGCCCAGGAGCTCCTTAACCAAGCTGAACCCCGATGCAGAGCCCAGAAAAGTCGAAGAATAGCTAAGGCCTACGGAATCCTGATGGAAATTACTTTTTTCCCTACCCAGGTAGAGAGAAGAAACCCCACAACATATTTTTAATTGTTCTTTTAGGAACAATCCAGTTGAGATGGGTCACAACCCGAGTAAAAAATCGCCCTGTCTCTGAGCCCTGGGACGTTGGAAATCCTTTCCAGGGCGCTTCCCCTGATAAAAGGGAATAAAAAGCTCGTCAGCCTAGATTTCCGAGTGGGATTTGGGCCATGGTGGGCGAAGTGCGTCCCTAGACTCTCCAGAATGAAGCTACTTGGTTTGTTCTTTATCATTTTAACACTCACTCTCAGCACCTACACCCCACACCCCCCCATTCCTCCCCCTGTGCTGGTGGCTTCGACTTTGAGCTAAAGTCCTGCCAGGACCCGAGCAGAGTTTTTATGGGGTGGGGGTTAGAGAATAGGAGTGGGGAGAACCAAAGTTGGGAAGAGAAAAGGGGCTGTTGGAGAGAGACTGGGATGGGACAAAAAGGCCCCTTTTCAGCCTCTCGGGCTGGAGCTCTGACATTCGAACTTGAGACTGGGCTTAAGCGCAGGTTTTGAGAGCGGAAAAACGCTAGTCCAAGATAGCCAGACGCATCGGGCTAGGACACTGCTAACCCTGCAGCCTTTTCTTAACACCATCAGTTTACCTCAGGTCTTGGGACAAGGGGGCATTGGAGGGGTGGAAACCGGGGAAAGGCCTCCGGGGAAAACTCCGCCTCTGACCTGTCCCATAAGGTCCCTAGGGATCCGCGCCACCGGGGGGGGGGGGGGGAGGAATAAAGGACCGAGGGAGGAGGAGGAACTAAAAGGAAGGAGGGAAGAAAATCTAGCGCTGATCTCACATTATCCCCACCCCCACCCCGGGTAGACTCGGGCCCCCGCCTTGTTCCCCCACTCCACCACCTCCCCTGCAACCCACAGCGGTTAGTTATTTAGTGGGGGAGGGGAGATCTTTGGCTATGGGGTTGGGCTCCGGGGGTCGCGTAAGTGATGGGAAAGAGTGCCGGTGACGCCTGGTAGTGTAGAAATTTCTACCTCCCGAATGACCTCAAAGAGCAAAACCATCTTGGCTCTTCTCACTCCTACACCGCCCGCCCCCGCGACACCCCCCCCCCCAGGATGCTGGTAGTGTGACTGCCGAGCTTACCTGAGCATGGTGTCCCGCCCGAAGTTAGCCCGTCTCCGTACCCCACCACCCCCATTCTGTCACTCCACCACTACCTCAGTGCGCCCTTTCTGTCCTCCACGATTTCACCTTCCCCGAGCTTCCTCTACTTCCAGGGCCCCTGCACTTGGGCCGGGGTACCCGTGGGCTCAGGGATCTCCGCCTCCTTGGGACTCAGCTCCCCCTCCGTGCTTCTGCCCTCCGGGAACAACTCAAACAGCTTTCCCACACACACTTTCAACTCTCATCCCACCTTGGCTTTTGAGAGTGTATGGGCCGCTTCAGATCCTCGTTGTGTGCACCAAACTTTTTTCTCTTCTCTTCTTCCTCTCTCTCTCTCTCTCTCTCTCTCTCTCTCTCTCTCTCTCTCTCTCTCTCTCTCTACCTCATTTTCCCTTTCTTTCCTTAATCCCTAGGTTTTATAGGTTGAACATTAGAAAATTCTCCTGCAATTTGGGATTAGACAAATACTCTTATTACAAAAAAAAAAAAAGTCAGTGCTACTTGATACCTCCAGACTTTCAGAGAGCTGATCACATCATCTGGAGCTGAGAACAGAAGAAGGAGCCCCAAGCTCCGAGCTGTTGCAGCTGGGTCGGGGGAGGGGAAGACATTCCAATAGACTTTGGAGCGGCGGAGCACCCATTTCTGCTGCTCAACACCCCGTCCTGAGCTCACATTACAAAATCTTTGGGGCTAATTATTAGAAAAGCTGGTCCTTGAGGAGGAGAGGAAGATATAGAATAATATATAGAATTTAGATCTGGAAAGGACGGGGACGGGGGGAGGGCGGGAATGAAGGTGGAAGTAGATTCATTTTGTGGTAATACACATAGGCATACATGTATGTAGGTGATGTTCGTGTAATGTCAAAGCTTAGGTGTTTACAGATACAACACACACACACACACACACACACATACACACACCTATACAAAGGCACACATTTCCCATCATGGGAGAGAGCCTTTGAGCTGGCTTATTTCACTAGTAGCCTGGAAGCTGTATTTGGACTCTATCTTTAATGCTAGTCAACAGCTCTTTGTCTCCAACTTTCTTACAAAGACAGAAGTGGCTAAATTTAGACAGTAACCGAGACATCCCGGGTAGGTTGAGGATTACCCCAAGGTGTGTTGTGTTCCATTGTGGCTATAAAAGAGTTTGTTTTTCCTTCTCTCTTTATTTCTGTTTTGTTCTCTCTCCCTCCCTCCTTCTCTCTTCTTTCTCCTCTCTCCTCTCTTCCTTTTTCTCTCTTCTGTCCTCTCTTTGTCTCCCTTTTTCAGTCTCTCGGTCTCCTCCCTCCCCCTTCTACTCTTACTTCTTCTCCTTCTTCTCCTTCTCTCTCTCCCTCTTTTTTGTGAGTGTGAATGGATTTCGGCTTCTTTGTTCCGTAGAGAAGTGCCCGTGTCGCTGACTTTTGTGAACTAGAGAAGGATCTTGTAAAACCTCCTTTTCTCCTCTCCCCCCCTATCCCACCCTCTCCGCCCCTGCTCCTTTGATTAGATGTCCCTTCATCGTCCCCCAAAAAATGTAATTTTGTTGGTCTGGCGGTCACTTTCTTTGAACATTAGCTCGCTTTCAGCTCCAACTTCAATTAGAAGGAGTTGATTTTGAGGGATCAACAAAAGAACCGACCAAAGCCTTATTAAACGTCCTAAGAAGATCTCCCGGATCCTTTGAGAAGCAGTTAAGGAAACAGTGTGCCCTCCATGATATTCTGTTACCGTATTTTATAAGAACTCCAAAGGAAAGTGTCTCCTGAAGAAAAAAAAAAGTGTACTTACTTTGATATGCGACTACTGGCCCTTCTAGCCCCTTTCCATTCAGGACCATCATCATCACCATCGTGATCATGCCTAGAGTTCTTTGAATTTTCGTATTTCTAGGATGTAGTCATTGTTAACCACGGTGATGAGGACGATGATCGTGGCGATGGATTGGGGTTTTCCTTTTCCCATTATTGGACTTTCTCCTAAAACTTTTTTTCTCTGGTTATTCTGAAGGAAAATTGGAAGGGAGGGTTAGCAATTCCTCGAAGGGGATTAAACCCTTCATTAATATTTATAAGAAGGTGCGACTTAAGAAAAAATGTCTCCCGGAGTTGAGGGCGAAAACACTAATTTGTGCCTTCAAAAGTCCACCCACTTTGGACTCCGTTTTAGGAGTTTGTTTGTTCGAATCGGAAATGATCTTCACCTTCGAGAGTACGGATCATCCGGGAATTTTTTTTTTTTTTCAAAGAGTCTCCGCAGCATATGGGAAAGAAACTGAAAGGAGGGAAGGAGCCCCAGGCAAAGTTGCCAACTCGTTTGTTTGGCCCTTAGAAATTAAGAGGGGTGGGAGAGCAGGGGATTGTAGGCAGGGGGCTCCCTTTGCTATCCATCAGGCTTTTTCAGAGGGAGAGAAGTGGGGGCGGGGGGGAGACAGAGACACAGAAAGATATAGAGATAGAAAAGACAGAAACAGTCAGAGAGAGAGAGAGAAGAAATAAGAAGTGGAACAAATATGACTTGGGAAGCTGCGAGGGTTTGACAAAATGCAAGGAACGCGAGGAGCGCCTGAGCCCGATTGGAAGGGACCTAGGGAGCGGGTCTACTAGCTGGTTCTTGCTTCTCCTGAGGGCTGGGCGCCTAGTCTTGGAGCGATTGGGCCAGGGGGCGGCAGTAGGGGGTGGGGGGCGGCGGGGGCGCGGCGGCTAGGGAAGGAGGAGCGCAGGAGCTGTAAGTGTGACTGCGGCGTTTTGCAAAGTTTCCTCACAAGCATAGAGTCCCCTAAGGGTGCTGACTGGGAAAGCCGAGGGACGGACCCGAGCTACTGGAGGAGAGGGAATGAGATGCGAAATCCTAGACCCCTACGGCCCCCTGCGAATAGAAAGGGCGCGGACACCACTGCAGCCTCCTAGGAGGACAGTTGGGAGGGTCGAAGGTGGGCTCCTGGAAGAGTGAGGGAACCGCGCTTTTCTTCCCCTTCCCCTTCCTTCTGCTACTCTCAAAGCGGAGAGCTGGGATGGTGGGGAGAGGAAGTATAGAGGATCCTATATGGCTCAAAGTATGGACACAGGCTCTCCAGGAGCCCGGCTATTTGAGAGGCGCAGCACTCTTCTTCTCAGTACTGCGTTTTCAGAGATCTCGGGAGTTAGTGCGCCGCCAGGGCAGGGCCGGCTGAGGCAGGGAAGGGAGGGAGAGAGGGGGTGAGGGGGAAGGGAAGGGGGAGGAGGAGAGGAAGGCAGGGGGTGGGGGAGGGGCGGGGGCGCGCAGAGGTAACCCCCGGCTCGAACTGCCATTGCCCGGCCCTCTGTCACTCAGCCAGTGCTGGGCCCAGGATTGGCGGCCCGGCCCCGTTACGCAGTTGCCTGGCGTTCACATACTCGGGGAGGGCAGTAGAAAGGTGATCAATCTTCATCAGGCTACATTTCCAATCACCTAAACAACCGAGCAAGACAGCCACTTCGACAAGGTAAATCGCTTGATTTATTTAGTTTGCAAAGTGCCTCTGCAGACTTCCCCAAACCCCCCACCACCCACCCTTACTTCCCTGACTCATTTCTAGTGCAGCTGCAGCAGCAATCAGCTCCCCCCACACCAAATATCCCCCCTCAACAAAGTCTGGGGCAATGCAATGATCTGGAAGGGTGCGATATTTCTACAAAATAAAGTTTAAATGTAAAGAACCACCCAGAAAAACGTAGGGAAAGAGGGGAAACCGGGGAGGGAGATTAAAGGGAAAGGGGAAAAGGGAACGGGGCGGGGGGTGGGGGTGGGAGCAGAAAATCCGAAGATAGCCAAACCGTTCCGTCCCAGCTAGTAACTTCCTCCGTCCCCTTGGTTTTCCAGGTTTACGGCCAGAGGCCCGGGCTCTTCTCTCTCATGCGCCTGAATTATCTGGTTATCCACCCCAGGAACTGAGTGCAGGTAAGGAGCGAAACTTGCGGGGCCAGAATGGGATCGCAGAAGCCAAATGGGAGCGCGCCTTGCAGCAGCAGGCGCCGTCGCCGCGGCAGCCGCCACCTCCCCCTCCCCAGCTGAGGCCCCCAGCTCCCGGCACTCCTCCGTGGCATGTGCCCCAGGGCAGGGGGGGGAATTCGAGACTCCTCAGTAGCACCTCTCCCCTTTCCTTAGACTCTGCTAGGGATCCTGGGACACAGCTGCTGAGGTCCGAGCCCTACTCCTCACATACCACCCCCCCCGCCTCCTTCGAAGTAGCCTAGGCGAAGTGCTAAGTTTGGAGAAAGTCTGTCTAACTTGGAACTGCGGCTGAGTAGAAACCTGTTACCACTTCACACCCAGTCCGTAGCCCTCTCATCCCTCTCCCTCTGGGGCTCCTCTCCTTTTCCTCTTCGACCTCCTACGGTGATGTGTGTGTGCGATGGGGGTGGAGGGTTGGGAGAAGAAGACAGCGGGTCTTTGCCAGGCCTTGTATCTCCCCTAGAACTACGAGCCCTGGTTGGCAATTTTCCCCCCGTATACCCTAACTGGCCGTCCCCACGTATCCCCAACCCGCCTCCACTCCCAGCGACTCGATTCGCGGTGCTTCCCGGAGAACCAAGTGGAATGACTGAGGCTCTGGGGCTCTCTGCCCCTCTCGAACTCTGGGGCTTGATGCCCGATTCCTACCACCCACTCTCTTCTCAAAACACATTGTCTTGGAGCCCCTCAAATGCCTGACAGCAAGGAAAGTGGCAAAGAGAGACTGCAGCCCCAGCCAGGGGTCGGATTTTGCGCCGCTGGAGGCCTACCTCCTTGAATTTCGCCCTAGTTTGGGGCTAGGACGCGGTATGAGAGCTAACTGGGGCTCGGAAAGCTTTAGGCCTGCCCACCCACTCCACACGTACCTGAAGCTCCCTAGACCGCTATGCTGGTCCCCTAACAGCCAAAGTTCCACCTTCTCTAATGCTTACCAGCCAAGAACAGATTACAAAAGGGCAGTGCGGGCCTTCAGAAGCGGCCTGCGCTGGGGGAGAAGAGTCCCCCCAGAACCGAGGGAGAAAATCTTCTTCTTCGGACTTGTGACCATGTCCCGCACCCAACCAACCGCTTTCCCCTGCTCTTTGAGCTTAGGCCAGCAGCAGGGTCGGGAACTGGGCCCAGGGAGGGCAGCTACATTTGGAGTTTGCCAGAATGTCTAGGACTTGTATTTCTTCTGGGGCTCGGGCTAAGAAGTGGTTGGGGGGTGGGGGTAGAGGGAAAAGGTTAGGGACCGACCCTTGGTAGAATTTATGAAATCAATCTGAGGAGGTAGTTATCTCCGGCCTCAGGACCCTGGAGAAGAGCTGTTGCTCTTGTCCTAAAGGTTTTCCATAAGGTCTATCTGGGTGAGGACTCAGCGGCTTAGTTGAAATACCCCCCAACACCCATTCCCTGGGTTCTTGCCTGCTCCCACCCCACCCCTGCCCCTTTAAACAAATTTTTAAAGGAAAGAAACAACAGCCACTCCCTCTCAGCCTCAGGCCGAACCTTTCCAGAGCAAATCTTCATTTTTGCAGCCAGAGGCCCAGCTCCCTCACCTCCCCCAATCTGCTTTTCTAAGCTGGTATTTTTGGTTCGTTGCCCATCCACACCACGAAGGCCAGGATCTCCCCATACTCACCTTGGTTCTCCCCCACCCCCAGAATTCAAAAGTTCCCCCTTTTTCTGAGCTTTTGTTATAGTTTGGAAGCAGAGGAAGAAAATCTAGAAAAGTTTATTAGTTAAAGGAAGTAGCATTGCCTGATGAAGCCAGGCCTAGTTTTCAAAGTAGTGAAACTAGCTGCACAGGCCAACCTGCCCATCACTACAGCCCTCAGACCACCTTTTACTAATTTCCCTAGACCTTGCCCAACCAGCTGGCTTACCCAGTGTCTGGGCAAGGGAACCCTGAAGCTGTCCCAGTTGCTACAAGCTATGGGTTTCCTGTCTTGTGTCCCCAGAGGCCCTGGGCCCACGAACCTATCGGAGCCTTTCCTGATACTTGGGACTTCGCTGTGGGAATCTCCAGCCGGTGACTGGCCCCCTCTGGATCCTTCGGGGCCCCACTACCCGGCTGTTAGCATGATGTCTTACCTCAAACAACCCCCCTACGGCATGAATGGGCTGGGCCTCGCAGGGCCAGCCATGGATCTGCTGCATCCCTCAGTGGGATATCCGGGTGAGCACTGCTGAACCTGACCTGACCTACCTGGGCTAAGATTCACTTTCCTTTGGGTCTCCACCTCTGCTCCCATTCTAGACCCACCTTTTCTAGCATTAGAGGTTTTGGTGACCTAAGAACCACAGAGTCCCCACAGAATTGCTGAGTAGGGTTTATATAATATCCAACTTAAAGCACACTCTGGATCTCCCTAATATCAAAGGATTTAGATGAAACTTACCAGTGGTTTCTAGTAGTAGCTGGAATGGATGAGCTCTGTATAGGCCATACAGTGCAATACAAGCAGGAAACAGGGAACATGCACTGTCATGTTAAGTGTTTGATACAAGACAACATACATATAAAATGTTGCACACTGTATGCCAAACTTCTGATATAGTATGTGGATTACTTCTCCAGGGGTGATCTGATTTTATTGATTTACAATTTTCACACTAAATTGGATAGCTAGGAGACAGAAGAGGGGGTGTCTTTGGTTTAGGTTTTAGAGGGTTGATCTAGAAGCATGAATAGCCAGTATAGAAAGAAGTCGGGGCTGGTTGAGGGAAGGGGATGACTTCCTCCAGTCTTAACTTGTTCTGGACCCAGGGCCCCTTTCTTCTTACTAATTCATTTTGTTTGGGAAGTCGGTGGCTGGGGGAGAGGCTGCCTGAAAAGGACTCTAAATTCTCTAATTCCAATTTGTTTCTTTTCTTGAGTTCTCCACCCCAAAAACAAACAAACAAAAACCTGGGAGCTTCTATACCTATAGGAGATTCAAGTGTATGGAAACTAAGTGAACTAATGATTTAAGGCAAAGGGGGAAGCAGAAAGGAGAATTTTAGTTTCTCTTTTTCACATTTTTAGTACTTACAGCAGAGTAAGAGGGCAAGGATAAAATACTTTTCTAAACTTTAGCCTTCTAATAGTGTGTAATACCTCCTCCTGTCCCCACCCACCCATATCCATTCATCGAGAACCAGTTCTCCTATACACTGGACTTTCTCACACCTATGGCATTTTGTCCTAGACCTTGGAAAGAAGAGAATCTGAATCTCCCCTTTTAGGTATCGCAGGGGCACTGGCAATAGCTGCTTCCTTTCTGTGAGCCCTTCCCCCCCCCCCAACATATAGATAATAACTTCTTCATTTTCGGTCTTTTCTTCCTGCTTCATTATGCCCCCCCCCCCACACACACACACCTCTAAAAAAAAACAACAACAACTCACAAACCAGAGAGTTTTTTCTGCTCTTACTTGGAAGCACTCTCTCTATGGTATTCTTATTCTCCCTATCAGCTTGTTCTGTCAAGGGCTGAGGTCTAGGTGAGACTCAGGCTTGAAAACACTAATACCCATGTCTCCCTTGTACAGCTACCCCTCGGAAGCAGCGACGGGAACGAACAACCTTCACACGTTCACAGCTGGATGTATTGGAGGCACTTTTTGCCAAGACTCGATACCCAGACATTTTCATGCGGGAGGAGGTGGCCCTTAAGATCAACTTACCTGAGTCCAGAGTCCAGGTTGGAATTTGCTCAACCCAGGATACTGGGATGGAGTGGATAAAAGGACAAGGGGTTTGGGATTGATTACTATGGCCAATTTCTTCCATGATCTGCTTCAGAGGTCTGTGTAGAGGCCAAGGCTGTCTTGGGACAATACACAGATTGGCTTATAGTGGTTTTGGCCTGGCCATGGCTTAGAGTCCTGTTTTTAATTTCTTTGCAATGAGTGAATGGGGGTGGGTAGGAAGGATAAATTTAAGGACAGGATTATTTGTCCTAGAATTTGGAATTAGAGGTGGGGAAAATGAGGTGGTGTGGATTTGTGTTGTCTCCCCTTAACTCTGGGCCAGGACCCTGGAGGGAGAAAAATTAAAGGAATTTTCTCAGCAGTCTCTTGGCACTGCCTCCCTACTTGGTGTTGAAAGCACTTTTTAGGATGGAGCAGAGGAGAATCTTCTAGAAGCTAAAGTCCTTTTTAGGATCCAAGGCTGCCTTTCTATAATCTACATTACCTTCTAACTTTCCTTTTTCCTTTGGGTCCTAAATTTTGCCCTTACCTCAGTTCCTGTGATACTGGAACAGGGAAAAATGAAGTTGTATGTAGGACAAAGAAAACCCAGAGCTGTATTAGATTGCAGAGGAAGATCTAGGTGGGTTTAAGCTTTTGGTTTAATTTAGGTTTGTTTTCCTTTTTTAATCTCACCAGAATGATCCACTGAAAAAAGGACTCTGAAAACTACACTTATTTTTGTTTTATTCATATTTCTATTATTGAAACTGGATTAGCCCAGGAAATAAACATGTTTTGAAACTAACCTGGGACTAACAGAAGATTTAGAACTTTGCTCTGATTTTTTTCCTCCCCACTGGTGTTAGAAAGAGAAAGGAAATTGCCAGTAGAAGAATGAACTTTTTGACACTGATGTATGGTGCTCCTAACTTCTCAAAAATACCTAATGAAATACCACCCAGCTTTTCTTTCTCCTTTTCCTGGGGTGGATCTTCGTTTGGACTTGTGATCCTGGTCCTTCAGGTTCCTCGTTTAGTGACTTTTTCAGTGCCCTACCTCCAATCAAACCTTGAAAATTTTACAAAAACACACATTGGATCCTATGGTCTGTGTATCCACCTACCCCCCCATTATTCACTGTTTCTCTTATTTAAAAGTGGGGGGCTTTTAAATACATTTAAGGGGGTTCTAAAAATTATCAGGAACTTTGAGAAGCACTTCATATTTTACCCACTACTCTGTGAAATGGGTACGCGAAGGAAGCATCTAGCTTCTAGAGAATAATTAGGGAACTGGCAAGGAATGGGGGGTTAGAAGGGTGATTTGGGTGATGGGAAAGAAGCAGGGGAGGGGGGCTGGTAAGAATGCTGTTGGGTGTGATGAGAGGAAGCTGGAGAAAGGATGGGTTGATGAGTGTGGATAAGAACCAAAGGTGAAGTATTTCGGAGGAGATGGGAAAGAAAGGTGAGGAGAGAAAGAGGAAATTGTGCTGAATCCTGGGATCTAATATATTTCTATTTTTCTTGCTCCTGTTTAGGTATGGTTCAAAAACCGGCGAGCTAAATGCCGACAGCAGCAGCAGAGTGGAAGTGGGGCCAAAAGCCGCCCCACTAAGAAAAAATCTTCACCTGCTCGTGAGAGCTCAGGCTCAGAAAGCAGCGGCCAGTTCACACCACCTGCCGTTTCTAGTTCTGCCTCATCCTCCAGCTCTGCTTCTAATTCATCTGGAAACCCTGCAGCAGCAGTAGCAGCAGCAGCCCTGGGAGGAAACCCTGCAGCGGTGGCCGCAGCAGCTGCAGCTTCATCCCTGAGCACTCCTGCTGCCTCCTCCATCTGGAGCCCTGCCTCTATCTCCCCAGGCTCAGGTCCCTCCTCCGTCTCTGTTCCAGAGCCTTTGCCAGCACCCAGCAACACATCCTGCATGCAACGTTCTGTGGCCGCAGGAGCGGCTTCAGCTGCAGCTGCTTCCTATCCTATGTCCTATGGTCAAAGTGGTGGCTATAGCCAGGGTTACCCGGCACCTTCCTCTTCTTACTTCGGTGGTGTGGACTGTAGCTCCTACCTGGCACCGATGCACTCACACCATCACCCTCATCAGCTTAGCCCCATGACCCCTTCGTCCATGTCTGGTCATCACCACCACCACCACCCTCACCACCCATTAAGCCAGTCTTCCAGTCACCATCATCACCACCACCATCACCACCATCAAGGTTATGGCAGCACGGGGCTTGCCTTTAACTCCTCGGAATGCCTAGATTACAAGGAGCCTGGGGCCACTGCAGCCTCTTCTACCTGGAAACTCAACTTTAATTCCCCCGACTGTCTGGACTATAAGGACCAGGCCTCTTGGAGGTTCCAAGTCTTGTGAGAGAGAGAGAAAGAGAGAGAGAGGGAGACTGAGTGAGAGAGAAGACCGGAGGAGAAGAAACTGTAAACTATTTGCCAATTCTACCATCTCCCTTCCAGCCCTGCTGCTGCTGCTGTTCCTCCTCTTTCTTTGACCTCTCCAGAACGATATACTTCATTGTTCCAAAAAGACCCCCATGCTCTTCATTGTTCTCCCCCTCACCCTTTGAATCTGTATGCCGCCTGCCTCACAGGGATGTTTAAACTTGCAGCTCTTTCGAGAAGGGACACCTGTCTCCACCTCACTCACCTGTTACCTGCTGGGCAGGAATTGCTGTTCCCCCTTATGCTCCTGCTATGCCCCTAAATCTCCCTTCCATTCTTTCTGGCCACACAACTACATACTCCCAGACTTCTAAGACTATTGGTCCTGACCCACTGTTTGAACTTAATCAGTTTATTTATTGTCTCTGGACACTGGGATTATTAACTGGTGCTTCTACAGTACGAAGAGGATTTAGCAGCCACTCCAGCCAAATGCCACCACCAACGAAAGCGCATAGTGGACACAAACTTTCCTTCAACTGCCCTCTCCTACTCTAGTCCCAGACTGCTGTGGAACCCCTCCCTCTAGTGTACTCCTCCTCTACTCTGCCCAGGCTGTGAATTCGAGATAACAGCCTGGGAGCCTGGACGTTTTGGGACTAAGTCAGTGGCTGTATCTAGTGGAAGTGGTAAAGCCCCGCCTCGCCCCGCCTCTCCCTTCCTCTGGCCAGCAGCTCTGGTTTGGGATTCTGCCGCGGCTGAGCGGTGGGAATAGTGTAAATATTCAGGTCCGTTCCGGGGACCACTTATTCTTTTTAGTTGCTGTTTATTGAATTGAACCTATCTTGAGTCTTAACACCCAGGAAACAGATCTTAAAGATATATACTGCATATATATAAATATAAATATAAATATATATATATAAAAGGAAAGAAAAAAATCCCTGTTACCTCCCTTCCTCTTCCCCAAATGGTGATGCTTTCAAGTGTCCAATTATTACAATACTATCTTACCCCCCCCCTTCTACCCTTTGTTGTATTTATTAAAAAGAGAATCAATGGTCCCAGGGAAGCAGGGTGGGGTGGAGCTTGAGGTCCAGATGGTGAGGGGAAAACTGATCTTAAGTTTTAGGAGCTCAGACAGGGTGGAAAGATCGGAGGGGAAGAAAAGGCGAAGGACAGCGGGTTGGATGGGAAGACTTCAGCTAAGGCGGGGCTCCCGGTCCCGGGTTAAAGACCAAAAACTAAAAACCAAACCAAAAAAAATAAATAAATAAATAAGAAGAAGAAGAAGAAAACTGACAAGGAAAAAAAAAGACCAGAACCAAAACCTCAGTTCCAATTCATCTCTCTCTCTTAGAAAACTGTTTTGTCTAGTGAGTTTTAGTGTACCTTCATTTCTACAAAAATCTACCCGAGAGCACTCGGCGTCTTGTGTTATCAATTATGGTCTTGGCCGCTTGTCCCACAGCAGGAAAAGAAAATTGTAAATTTGATTTGTCCGACGTGAAGACCACAAATTACCTGTTGAAATGTAAGGCAGTTTCCCTCCCCTCCCTTTTATCTACATTATTCCCCAATAATAAAATTCAAACTAATGAAGCACTTCTCAGTGTTGCTCTTCTCTGGCTTCCCCGTTTCTGGGCTCCCATTTCTCAAGGGCAAGCAATCCTCTTCTACTTTGCCAGAAAGGGTGGAGGAGGGAGGAAATGGGGAGTCCTTGGCCCTGAAACGAGCCTTTTCTTTTTTTAAATAGCTCTCATCTATCTGGTCCTCAACGGACTTCACAACTCGAAGCAGGACTTCAGAACACAGTGGTAGAGCTCCCCCAGCCTTTATCTGCGGTTTTCAAAATAAGGCAAAGACCAGTAATCAGAACTCCCAAAGTAGGTCCTTTTGCTTTGTCGCCTACCTTTGACTTCTCCACCTAGTTGTATTCAAAAGAAAGGAAAGGAAAGGGGATTGGAAGATGGAAGAACGAACTTCCCTGAGAGAGAGAGAGAGAGAGAGAGAGAGAGAGAGAGAGAGAGAGAGAGAGAAAACAAAACAGAAAACAAAAAAAAATGTTTTTAACTTTGGCAGCGGAAAACCTTTTTTACTTCGCTATCCAAAAGGCTTCGCTGAATATGGGGCCGAGATAGGCCGTTCCTTCCAATTAGTGCTTCTTCTAAATCCCCAAAGCCCAACAAGGGCAAAGGAGTTCGGACTAAAAGAAATCATTTTTGTTCAAGTTTAAAAGTGGATCGTATGCCCGTGCCTAGGTTTTGTTTCGCTTTAAAGCAATAAGAACACCAACTAAGGCCAGGATATCTGATCACAACGATTTCCAATTCGCTGAACTTAGATACGATAGAGGGTCATAGTAAACTTCAGCGCCCCAGTTTACTAAGTGGGAAAGCAGGAAGAACAATACTTCTCTTCCCTTCATTGGGACGAGAGGGACATAGTGGCCACTGCTCCCTGCAAACAATACAAACTAGAAACCAAAGTTACCCACGCCTGGTAAAACTTGTCTGCAGGTCAGTTTCTCCAGGGGGTGTAGGCAAGGAGAAAAATTCACAGTGAGAGGCGGTGAAGTTGTGGCTCTTGTTAGAAGAGCGGAAAGAAAACGAAGTTTACTGCGAAATGACCAACTTTTCCTATTCTTTATTTCTGTGAGAAAGCTCAAGAACGCCGCGTGTTGCCAGGTTTAGAAGAAAGTTTCCCCTCCCCCCCCAAGGGCCTTGTGGCCTAGAGAATTAGCCTGGCTTTCTTGTCCTCGCAGACCTAATCCTCCAAATCACAATATCTTCGTTCCAGTCTTTTGCAGATCCGGGTCGGGTCCTGAGAACACAGTCCAATCTCTGCAAGTTAATTACTGATTACGTGAGAACATCTTACCAGTTTTTCATCTTTAAACAAACCAGACCTCTCGGCTCCGATGGGCAGAGCCCCAGAAAGGTGGGGGGGGGGGGTGGAGGAGAAGAGGGGGAGGTCATGGCCGGCTCACCTTCTTTCTTGGCTTTTAGCCCTTTCTTTTCCTGCCCATCCAACCCATCCCACCAGCAAAGCCAGGCTGTGACAATCCAGAGTCCTAGCCCTGAGTCCTTCAGAAAACTCTCGGGAGGCCAAGTAACTGCATCGGCGGCAGAAGCGGCTGCGGAGGAGGCGGAGATCGTGGCAGTAACAGCTGCTGCAACACCTTTGGCAGCTGCAGCAACACCTAAAGCACCCGCAGCACCTACAGCTCCCCCCATCCCGCACCCCCTCTCAGCCCTCCCCCCCAAGCTGGTGAAAGCATTTCCACCCTTAGGCCAAGCCTTGGGCTCCGCCCCCCAGGATTTCCTCCTGGGAGTTGCCGCGACACAGACTTAAGTGTGGAGAGACACGCACAGAGACACAAGTTGGAAAACCAAGTCCCGGTTATCTCCAGACACGCGGGGTGCCAGGGCACTTGCCTCAGAGGAGCCCAGGAAGGTTTCATGACCACCTGCGAGAAACTTCTGCCTGCACCTGGGAGACCTAAGGGGAAGTTCTCTCAGGACTCGGTGCCTCGGCGTGGCGCGGTTAGTCCAGATCTAGTTATCTGAACACTAATGCAAGCATCCCGCGGCCGCCAGTACCCCGGGGGCTGCGGGAGGAGACGGATGCCTCATTCCTGCCTCTCTTCTTCCGCCCTTCGGGCCCTGAAGTCCACCCTCTGCCACTGTACGGTTCTTGGGGGAGCCGGTGGGCCAGAGGGAAACTTTCCACCGCGTATAGACCCCCAGATCTCCTGGCTTCGCTCCACATTCTCGACGCCTCCGCCTGCTCCCTCCTTTGGGGCTCACTCTCGTGATGAAATCCAGGAGCCTGGTGCCAGTCAAACAGGCATGAAGGAGGGGGCTACAGAGCAGAGCTTTAAATCAGGGATGCTCAAAGCCCCCACCGCTCTTACTCCCCCTCCCCCCATAGGGACGGCGGGGTGGCGGGGGAGAGGGGGATGAAAGAATTTGACTTGACCATTGCGAGGTATCTCCTTGGGGCTGGGCTAGGAATGAGACACCCAGGTCTCCTGAAGCCCCTCAGCCTGTGTGCCTAGCCGGGGTGGGGTGTTGGTGGTACAACTGGCTCTGGGGGGTAAGGGCGGAGCCGGCTAGAGCTAGCGGCCCTGCCCACCTAGTCAGCCCTGAGGTGACCTGGGGGCGGGGGGAGGGAGGGAAGGGAGTAGCTGCGGTGCCGGAAGGGATAGCACCAGGATAACAAACAGGTAGAACTACTGCGGGAAGGGTTTACCCGCTGCAAGGAAGGAGGCCCCACAGTGCCCGGCTGGCGAGGCCTGGAGCCACACCGCAAACAGCACGTGCTTTTCTCTCTCTCCTAAGCCTCTGCCGAAAAAGCTACTGGGGTTCCTCCCCAGTCATCCGGTCGTCCGGTCCAGGCCCCTGGACTCCCCTCCTAGTATGGCTTGGGTCTGCATGGGCGAAGGGAAGAAGAACCAACTGCTTCGTGGGTACCGGCCGTCCGAGAGGGCGAGGAAGACCCCTATAGGTGCGCTCCAAAGAAAACGTTATGCGCACCAGGCTAGAAGGAATGTGACCAAGGGCATCTGGCCCGCTGCCGGCCTATAGTCATTGAGCTGGGAAAGGGTGGTAGGAGACAACCCCTCCCCCTCCCCATTCCCTTCTTCAATCCTGATCCCAGGCTTCTGGCCCTAGCGAGCACGCGCAGGCCGACCAAAGCAGGCGAGCGACCCCGGGATATTTTACCATAGATTGGCTGCAGTGGGGAATTAGGGACTAGTTGTGGGTGCAGATTCTGCTCCGAAGTAGTATGCTTGTGTAACGTGTTGAGCGTTTTGCACACCCATCTCAGCGGGGAGAGGAATGTATTCTCTGGTCCCGGTTCAACCCACGCGGCACTTCCAGATACTCGGAATTCCCTGGCTTTGAACTCACAACGAAATCTTCCCGTAGCCCGCATCGAACCTCTCAGGGCTCACTGAGTCACACGCAAAAAAGAAGAATGTTTGTAAAGGCATAAAATAAAGTGCTTAGGATTACCAAGACGATCAATTATGCTGAAATAGTTATCAAAATTTTAAAAAATAGTTCATGGCACACAGCTTAAGAACTCTTGATTTAGGAAAACTGACTAAGGAAAGAATTTGAGGCACTTCACAACTGAGAAGGGTTCATTTTCTATATCTAATGAAATCTGACTTTTAAAAAATGTTGAAGATAACCTTTGGAGTAAAGTAATAGACATCTCCTCAATAGCATATCAGTTCTTCAAATAGTAAGGTACTTTTACAATTCATAAAACACCTTGCTTTTACAATTTATGAAAATAAAAGAATCATTGCTCACTCTCGAAAATTGAGTTAATTTTGGAGATTTCTTTAATCACTGACAGGCATTAATTTTAATTGCAGAGATAAAGAATTAATGAAAGTAATAAATGTATGCATTGCACGTAAGTTTATAACATTACAAGACAAAAATAATGTCTAAATTAGTTGTAAATACAACTTTGCAATACTTAAAATATCTTTGTTATTTAATTAACAACTGCACAGAAGTTCTATGTGTCCTACAGTCTCACATTTACACCTGGTGAGAAACTGTGAACGAGAAATTCTAAACAGTTTAGGTTTCAGACAAAATAGGTTCATATTTAAGAAAGAACTGTCAAAAATAAACAGCAACAATCAAAAATCAAACAAAACAATAAAAAGTAGAATGAATTGATGAAAGAATACATATAGTTAATCTAACATTAGCAAATCACCTAACCATCTTATATGAGAATCTTTTCAGTTAAGTGTATAGATATTGAAAATGTTTACTTGTAAATTAAATTTTATTTATTTTGATCATGTCAAGAAGAAGCTGTTGAGTAGATAAAAAAATAATAAATTAAGGCAAATGCCAAAATCATCCTGACCAACATTTAACACTGCCTGAAAGAATATGAAACTATGTCTGTTAGGGGGAAAGTACACCTTACTTTGATAATGATATTAATTAATGATTCTATAAAAGTAAGTTCAATTTTACATAAAACATATGTGAGAGGCAGTCACCTAAAAAGCTGAAATAGAAAAGTCAGAAATATTTATTCTCCAAGCCAGTAATTCAAATGCCTTGCTGTGATGAGTTCTGCAGCTGAAACTGCTTTTTAACCATTTCAACAAGATTTTTAGAGGTGAAAATAAAACTAGAAGTTATTAATTTTCCAAGATATAATGTATACCCCTCTTATTCATGCAGACACATATGTAAGCACATCGAATTTTCAAGTGCTCTTTATATAAAGGTATGTAAATGTTTTAAAAAGATATTTTGGACTTTGTTCCTCCTAAGCATAGAGTTAACCAATCAAATGGAAATTGGAATTTTGCTAATTAACTGTAAACTATAAAAATGTGGACATTGTAAATCTGTGGTTAATTTTTTTAAAACTTTATTTGTTACCTAAAACAGTTTGGGGGTGAGGTGGGAGAACACATTAAAAATCAAATTACTGAAGATTACAACATCTCTTTTTAGAGGTTGCTGAGAACCGAAGCCTTGAGAAAAAAATTTTAAATGAAATTTTTCAAGTGCAATTTTGATTCTTGGAGGTATCTCCACCATCTCTAAAAGAAACCAATCAATAGCACTCATTAAGTGCCTACTATGTTCTTGTCACTGTGTTAGGTGCTGAAGGTTCCAAAACAATAGCTCAAGTAGGAGCTTACTTTTTAATAGGGGAGACAACATTTGTGTATAGAAGTATACAAAGCACATATAAAGATAACATTAGAGAAGTCGCTGGCAGTTGGGGACCCAGAAAAGACCTCATGCAGAAAATGGTGCTTGATCTGAATCTTGAAAAACAAACAAACGAAAAACAGGGATTCCAAGAAGCAGAAGGTGAGGTGGGAGAATCAGGGCAGAACATCCCAAGGATGGGAGACAGCCAGTTCAAAGGCTTCAAATTATCTCAATTCATAGAGGGAAGGTGGAGTGTATTGTATGAGGAATAGCAGGCCAGGATGGTTGGACCATAGAGTACTTGTACCAGCCCTCAGCACAGTGTAGGCACTGGATAAACATATATTGAATTGAATTGAATTCAAAACTAAAAAGGTAGAATGAAGTAAGGTTATGAACAATATTGACATCATCATAATAAATAATTGACATTTATAAATTCATTTAAAGTGTGCGGTGAGTTTTGAATACATTATCTTATTTGATCCTAACATCAACAGTGTGAGCAAAAACTACAGACAGGATCCCCATTTTACAGATCAGGTTGCTGTAGCTCAAAAAGGTTAAATGATTTTCCAAGGGTCATGTAGTTACTAAGGGCTGGATTCAGATCCCAAGTCCAAAGATCCATCCATTATACCATACTGTATATTCTTTGTTCTTTGCTGTCTGTTTATAGTATGTCTCTCTCCCTAACTTTGAAGATAGTGAATGTTGAATAATAGTTAGGATCCAAAAAGAGCTCTACAGGCTAGAACATTAAGTCAAATCAAATAATAGAAAGAAATTTATTAGGAATAAGTTTCAAATCTTATACCTGAATTCAAAAGATAAATATCGCAAGTTATAAATAGGGTAAGCACAGCTAGATAGTAGATCATCTGAAAAATCAAAAGATCTAGAAGGAATGATAGTTCAAGCAATTGAGTGGATGGGATGTCTTGACCATCCCACATACAGAGAGTATAATTAGAAGTGAATGGGGAATAGAATGCTCATAATACAACACTCTTACACAACAGGTTCATACTCAAGGCACCTTTGACAGGTTTGTTCTAGCTCTGTAATTAAAACCTCTTAATTAGAGTTATTCTGCTTGGTGGAAGTCTTCAATGAACAACTAGGCCAGCATTCGTCAGGTATGTTATAGTAAGGATTCTTGTTTAGGTTGGACTAGATGGCCTCTGTGTTCAATTAATCAACAAGCATTTATTAAGCATCTACTATGTATCCCCTAATACATTCCCCTATTAGAATATGAATTCTTTGGTAGCAGGGATGATTTTCACCTTTTTAAAAAATCCTGTAGTGATTAATAAATGCTTGTTGACTGGCCAACTGACTGATTGATTTCCAGCACAGTGCTAGACACTGGGACTATGAGAACAAAAATTAATAGCTCCATCCTTCAAGAAGTTTACATTCTATTGAGGGAGAAAACATGTAGATACTGTTAAATCCATGGGATCTGGTAAGGTCACCAAATGAGAGGATATAGTGAGAAAAGAGAAGAGTCTTTCAGATATATGAACAGTTTGGGCCATTATATTAATGATGAATCAGCAAAAGAGACAGAGAAGGAATGATCAGATAGGAGAACCAGGAGATTCAGTGCCTTGAAAATGCAAGGAGGACTCAGTATCAAATCCTGTAAAGACGCTGAGAAAGAATAAGGATTGAAAAAAAGACTACCAGAGTTTGCAATTAAGAGATCATTAATTTTATACACACACACACACACACACACACACACACACACACACACACACTGCTGTGAATATTTTCACGTACGAGAAACCTTTCTGTCTTCAACCACCTTTGAGTATATGCTTAGTTGTGGAAATTCTTTCAAATCTGAGATTCTGAGTCAGCAATCTGTGCCATATGGCAAACTGAAAAGTTAGTGTAATAAATTAAGCAAGGTGACATTTCTACCAGAATGTGGAAATTAAGATCAGTACTCAATGCCATGGTCAGATCACATGTAAAGTCTCGTGCTCTACCCTGGATGCCACATTTTAGTTAGAATATTGGTAATCCGGGGAAAGAGTATTTAGAGAAGGGCGATCAGAATGAGGAAAATCTAAGTGACATGCCATTAAAAAACACAGGTTGAATGAACTAACGTTTACCTTAGAGAAGAAGAAACAGTGAAGGGGGAGGGGAGAAGTGATGACTATCTTTAAGGATTTGAAAGACACTTTCCTGGAAGAGAGATTAAACTTGTTCTTTCTGCGCCCCAGAGGAAAAAAACTGAGAGCAATTTAGTTGTGATGTAAGGGGGGAAAGACTAAACAATAAGAATTGTGCAAAAGCGTAATGGTTGTCCATTTTCTAGAGGTCTCTCATCAAGTAAAGGCTGAGTGACCACATGTTGAAGATACTGTAGAGGGGATAGATTTCTAGGTATGGGTTGGACTAAATAGCTCCTGAGCTTTATCTCAATGCTGAGATTCTATGAGTAGGTGTAATGTAAGACCTTTTAAAATTGTTTTAATGATCATTTTAAAAATATACTTCAGTTCATATTTTTAAAATTCACGTATGTAGGTCTAAACATGGTGTACCATTCAAACATCTTTAATATGGTTTGGGATCTAACAGTTTTCCTTTAATTCTACAGAAATTAGATTTACTCTTAGAGGTTACTAAATTAGTTGGCTTAAATTTTACATGTTATGTAGAATACATTTTTCATTGTCATTTATATTTTTGAAGTCTCATCTAATGGTTACATAGAATCCATTTCCCCCTACCTTATTAAAATATTGGGGGTTTGTAGGGTGTAGGTGGAATGGGGTGGGGGAGAACAGTCCTTAAAATTAGAAGGCTTTATAGACTATCACCACGTAGCTTTTGCATAAAGGAAATCTGACTGAAATTTAGATATGAAAGATACCTTCAAGGCCATTTAGTTCAATTCTCTCATTTAACAAAGAAGGAATCTGAGCCCCAGAGAGAGCTACATGACTTGAAGGACTGTGCTGTGTGTGGTAAAAGAGCATGAAGAGAGAAATCTGTCGACCTTTTCTCTCTCCTCTCCCTCCCCATGCAAACACTGATGTGGACGAATCTTTTTCTGTACAAAGTTCCTCCAAAAGAGCCCATAAGCAAAGCGAGACACAACCAACTGTTTCAGGAAATGGACTTCCTTTTTTTGTTCTTTTTTGATTTGAGAATGAAGGAAGAATGGAATTGTAGTTCAACAACACTTTAAGAGTGTATTGATATATGTGTAACTATATCAGATTGCTTACTGTCTCACGGAGTGGGAAGGTGCCAGAGGGAGGGATAGAATTTGGAACTCAAAACTTTAAAAAAATTGCTTGTATATGTAATTGGGGGAAAGTATTATTAAACAACAAAAAAGCATATGTGATGCACTTGACTCTACTTTCTAGACTGTGACATGGGAATTTATGCCTGGATGCATTGGAAAATAGAGAGACACAAATCAGAGGGAGAATTTTTCTCTCTTCTGTGTCCTGTACATTAAGGGGAGATTTTTTAACATAATACATCTATAAATGAACATTTCAAACATTTTTGCATATCAGTGTAAAATGTGTATACGTATTAAATTTTGCATATTAATAAACTTTGATACTTAAGGTAATTTGTGATTTCATTAATGTGGATTCTTAATAGTTACCACTTGTAACTGATTGTTCTTCCAGCAATATAGACTAGAATCTCTTCACCTTCTCATCTTGTCTTACTATTGTCCATGTTTTGCCATCAATATTTCATAGAACTAGGGGACTCTTGTCCTTTTTAACATCTGGTGCATATTGTTATACCACACAGGTTATAATGTGAATACTGATATTTAAATATTTTTAAACTGTAAAAGGCAGAACAGTGTAATGGATAGAAAGCAGGTATAAGTTAAGAAGCCCTAGAATTCCCACCTCTTACATGGGCTGGTTTCTCTGGGCAACTAAGACTTAATTTCAAAAAAGCTGCTGATAGGCATTGGTAAATCATAGGACGACAGTTCTAAACTCAATGCATTCATAGATCATACCTCTAGAGCTGGAAGAAAACTTATAGGTCATTTATTCTAGCCTCTCATTTTTCAGATGAAGAGACCAGGACACAAAAAGGTAAAGCTCAGAATCAAAGACAATAAAAGGTAGAGAGGATTTGAACTCAGGTCCTATGACTCCAAGTTCAGCATTCTTTCCATTGAACTAAACTGGGAATTCCCCACACCAACCAAATCACCACCCTCACATATAAAAAAAAAATCCATATGTAATGTATATATAATATACATCAACACATATGTATATACGTGGATGTTTTATTTATATTCATTCTATTCGTGAAGATAGATTAAATTTATAGTCATTTGTATAGTTTTGAGTAAATGTGTTTAAGTTTGAGTATATACTATCTTGTTTCTCATATCGTGATTTTTCAGATAGTAGAATATGCATAATTTGTTGTTAATATGCTCCAATATGGCAAATCTTCAATTATTCAAGCTTAGATTATCTACTTTGGTGATAATCTGTAACAGTTTTGAGTCTCAGGCTCATTTATGCAGGTCTCTCAGCTCCTAGCTTGTGTGTTCAATTAATGCAAATTATTATCATTGCAGTGGTAGTGGTGGTTATTATTGTTGCTATCACATACCAGGTGTGATTTCATTGTTATAGGAAACTCACTCAACTAGGACAGATTAGCACCTGCCCTGCAAGTTATCATTTGTTGTTTTGTCCTTTGTTTTCAAAGAGGGCCAATGACATCATCTGTGATGTCTCGACTCCCGCGTGAATGGGATTTAAGTGAGGCAGAATTGCACAAAGTCATCAGCCTCACTCTTCCAGAGTCATCCAAGTTCAGTGGGACAAGACAAATGTCAGGATAATTGTCAATGGCTCAGGATGCAGTGGATGACCTTGGCATCTTTGGTGTGCGACTAAGGGCTCCCAGGAACCTGCATTAACTGCTTTCATGGCTATTGGAACAAATTGTTCTCATCTACTCATTTCACCTGGAGATGTCTTCACATGCTTGGGATGGACACCCCTCTATCTCATTGATGGGTTTATAGCCTGTCAGTTACCCTCAACCTGGTTTAGCCTTTCTGCCGTGATAGTTTTACCAGGGTGTGGTCACCATGCATGCTACAGCTTCTAGGAGCCACAGGTGACAGTTGAGTGCCAGGTGGACAGCAGTGGTAGATGAGCAGCCCTGAAGAGGGTTCTGCAAGCCCTCACACTAGAGCTGTTAGTTCTCCCTGAACATCCCATCCACTCATATACCTGGAGCACTGAGCGGCTAAGTGTCACATGCCCAGTTTGGTACTTGAACTGAGGTCTTCATAGCACCAAGGACAGTTCTCTACACACTATGCCGCATTAGCTCTAAAGTACAATGTTATGCATGACCCAAAAGGGCAATGGACACTTATATGTAGGCTGCAACATATTTCCACTAAAGAACAATGGACACTTTAGAGATAGAAGGGATATCACCAATAAAATCTATGATGGGGAAAAAAAGCAGGGCTGGTCACTTCTCAAGAGCAACAGAAACAAATAAGTTCAGGTGCCAAACCAGCTCTCCTCAAAAAGTAAAAAGTTTATTTTGAAGGTCTCCAGAACTATTATTAGCTAAATTAAAACTTAATTAGGTTAAATGTGTAAACAAAAATGTGATGTATTTCTAAAACCAGATAAATAGAAACAAAAAT
Source organism: Gymnobelideus leadbeateri (assembly GCA_011680675.1). Classification (NCBI taxonomy): domain Eukaryota; kingdom Metazoa; phylum Chordata; class Mammalia; order Diprotodontia; family Petauridae; genus Gymnobelideus; species Gymnobelideus leadbeateri. The sequence goes on from WOXC01008245.1 coordinate 293,503, forward strand.
TTAGTTTTCTGGATCATTCCTGTTACTGTACCTTGTCAATATCATAATTAATTATAATTAAACAAAATACATTATGCAATACTATTTGGCTGACATATTGGTTAGTTTTGCTGAGTTGTTTTAAAAACATTTTATAAGAGATGGATCTCTAGAGTGATGAAGGAGGAATGTTTTGGGAAATAAGGATAATGTTAAAACTAAAGTTATTGGGGTGGCTAGGTGGCGCAGTGAGTAAGAGCACCAGCCCCAGAGTTGGGAGGACCCGGGATTGATTCTGGCCTCAGAAAATGAGCACCCACACATAAATAATGATTGGCTATGTAACCTTGAGCAAGTTACTTAACCCCAATTGCTTTAATAAAAAAAAACACTCAAGTTATTAATGCAATTTTTTAAAAAAGTACAATATGTAGCATCAGAGATGGTCAAAGTTGTTGACTTTGGTCATAGAATAAAACCAGGGCACAAATTGGACTGGGTGGACCAGCTAGGTGAGAAATACCAGGCCATTTTACTGGGTGGAGAACTGAGAGAAAGGCCAGACAGAGCCAGAGACCAAGACTATGAGGCAGAACTGTGACCTTAAACATTCTGATCACCTGCCTTCATCAACAGAACTGCTCTCTTTGATACTCTGCCTGGATCCATCTCCCAATTGTTAGTAAACTCCCATCATTTCCCAATCCCAGTGATATGGAATTTCTGATTCTCTAAGGACAAATATAAGCCATTTATTTCCCTCTCTATCCCCTCCTGTCCACTCTCTTATTTCTATCCATATCAACTCTATTCTTCCAAGGTCCAACTCAGTATTTGCCCACCCCTTTGATTCTCTCTCTCTCTCTCTCTCTCTCTCTCTCTCTCTCTCTCTCTCTCTCTCTCTCTCTCTCTCTCTCTCTCTTCCTCTCTGTCTCTCTCTCTGTGTCTCCTTACCTACATACTTATGGATCTTTATTTTCTATTTCGTCTTCTCTATCAGAAATCCTACTAAATCATTAACCAACTTTTAGAATTCACAGAGACCTGGAACCCCTCAGAGGGTATCAAATCTGAGCTCATCTTTTCTAGTACAGTACTAGTTGCATCTTCTCTCATATTTTGCCACAATTCATTGGCAAGAGACTTAGAATACAATTTGCTTCTCATTGCCACGTCCATACTCACCATCTGCAATCATCCCCAAGAAGCCTCTTCCCTTTTCACTTTCACCCCATTCAAATCTACATCCTGATGACTGTGATCAGGACTTCTTCCTTTCTCAATTAATTTCAATGCTTGTTCAAAGTCTACCTTTTCGTCTCTACTATTGGCACTATATGAGGGAATGTATAATACATATACATAGCCACATACATACATATATAGTGTGTATAATGAATTTTTCTATTCATTCATTCATATGTATGTATATAAATATTATTTCTACACACAGATATATGTTAGTGTTCCCTCAAATACACTGTCTAGGTCCTCAAACTACTCAATTACTGTGACCTACTTCTCTAAACCATTTCAACTAAACATTGATCTTGTCATCACTCTCATATGGTCTAAATCCATGAAAACAAACACTGAAATTCTTTTATCTGATCATAATTTCTAATCATTCTAGATCTTTCCATGCCTCATTCCTTTAAAATCTATTTTTCATTGCATTGCATCCTGCCTTTTCCAGCAGATCCCTACTCTTTCACTAATCTTCAATCACTACTTTCCTACTGGCTCCTTCCCTACCACCTAAAAAATATTCATGTCTCCCATATGCTCAAAAGCCCCTCTCTTGATACATTCATCCCCACTAGCAATCATCCTATATCTCTCCTCCCTTTCATGACTAGACTTGAGGAATTGATTTATAATCGATGCTTCCACTTCCTTTCCTCTCACTCTCTTCCTAACATTTTGTAGTCTAGCATTGAATCTCAACATTCATCTTGAACTGCTCTCTCCAAAATTACCAGCTATCTCTTAATTGTCAAATCTAATGGCCTTTTCTCAAGTCCTTATACTTCTTGATCTTTCTGTAGTCTTTGACACTGTCAATCAACCTCTTCTTGACACTTTTTTATCTCTAGGTTTTTGTGGCACTGATCTCTCCTGGCTCTTTTCCTGCCTATATGCTTGATTGTTTTTCCATTTGCATCTAGGTAACATTTTTCCATTTGCATCTAGGTAACATCCTTGGGGGTGTCCCCCCAAGGCTGTCTTGAGCACTGGTCCCTTCTCTTTCTATACTATTTCACTTGGTGATCTCAATTCCCATGGTTTTCAATGATCATCACTATGCAAATTACTCTCAGAACTGCTTGTCTAGCCCTAATCTCTCTCCTGACCTCAAGTCTCACATCTCCAACTGGATGCCCTGAAGATATCTTAAACTCAATGTATCCAAAACTGAAATCATTTTCTCTCCCTCCAACACTCTTTTCCTCCTTATTTCTCTTTTAATGTCAATGGTACCACTATCCTCCCAGTCACTTAGGCTCCCAATCTAGGTGTCATCCTCTACTCCTCACTTTTTCTCACCCCCCATATTCAATCTGTTGCCAAGTAAGTCCTGTCATTTCTACCTTTATAACGTGTATGCCTTCTTCTTTCCTCTGACACTATAACCACTCTAGTACAGGCTCTTGTCATCTCACTCCTGGACGATTGTAATTACCTGTTGATTGGTCTCCAGGCCTCAAATCTCTCCCTACTTCAATTCACCCTCCATTCAGCTGTCGAATTGATCCTCCTAAGTGCAGGTCTGATCATGTCACATACTCTCACCCCCCATTCAATCAACTCCAGTGTGGAGTCCCTTTTGGCTCTAGGATAAAATGTAAAATTCTTTTGTTTGACTTTTGAAGCGCTTCATAACCTGACCCCTTCCTACCCTTGTAGTCTTCTTGCACCTTACCTCTCAATATCCTCTGTGACTGACACCTGTCTCTTTGCTGTTCCTCATACATTACACTCCATTTTCTGCCTCCAGTCATTTTTTCTGGCTGTCCCCCCTACCTGGAATACCCTCCATTCTCTTCTCTGCCTCCTGGCTCCCCGACTTCTTTCAAGTCTCAGCCAACGTCTCATCTTCTGCAAGAGCCTTTCTAGCCTTTCCATTCCTTCTTATCCTTGGTGCTTTCCTTTGAGACTGCCCCCACCCCATTTTAGCATATATATATATACACACATGCACATTTACATGCATACACATTTACACATAGACACATATACATGTGTGTCTATGTGTGTGCATTGTATATACGTATGTATAATTTGTACATAGTTATTTGTTGTCTCTCCCATTAGAATGTGAGCTCTGTGAGAGCAGGACTTGTTTTTTGCATTTTTTTAGGTATCCTTATTGAATAGTGCCTGGAATATAGTAGGTGCTTAATAAATGCTAGTTGATTCATCCTCACTGGGACCTCTAATCCCTTCATCTTCACATTCTTTCCTTGCTTGTCTTTTTTTTTTTGAGACAATCTGGGTGACTTGCCCAGGGTCACAAAACTAGTAAGTGGCTGAGGTCAAATTTGAATTAAATTCCTCCTGATTCTAGGGTTTATCTACTATATCAACTAATAGCCTCCTCCCTCTCCTTGCCAATCTTGACCCCTTAGTATACCAGTTCAGTTATTTGTTATCCTTTACTCTCAGATCCCTTTTGTCATTTCTTCACCGAAATGTCTGCTTCTCTTCCCATGGTCATTGAATAAAGCTGAGAAAATCACACAACAGGGCTGACCGGGCCCATTACTGGTCCTTCACTGCTGGGAGATGATTTTCCACCCCACTCGACATAGTAGATATTCTAAATATCTTCTCTTCTCCAATCTCCCACAGCATTCTCTTTACCACTCTCTAAACTGAGAACTTTGCCTCATACTCTACTCAGAAGATCAAGGCCATTCTCCACGAGCTCCCCCTTTACATCATCCCCTACTCTCTCTTCCTTGAGTATGGTCTCTGATGAAAAGATGGCCCCTCTCCTTGCCAAAGCTGCCTGTCTCCTCCCGTATTCTCCAGTTACCCCCACAATCATTCCTTCTCTCTTATCTTTAGTTTCTCCCAATCTTTTGGTTCCTTCCTTGCTGCCCACAAATAAGTTTGAGTCTCTCCCATCTTCTAAAAAATTCCTCATTAGATTCTACTATCCCCGTTAGTTCCAACCTACAACTGAATGAATGGGAAAATACTCATTAAGCACATAATATAGTCTGACTGTTACGGATATTAATTTTTAAGCAATCGGGGTTAAGTAACTTGCTCAAGGTTACACGGCCAGTCATTATTTATGTGTGGGTGCTCATTTTCTGAGGCCAGATCCAATCCTGAGTCATCCCGACTCCAAGGCCGGTGCTCTTACTCACTGCACCACCTAGCCGTCCCATGCTAGGGATATTATTAAATAAAATTATAATCCTGTTCCCAAGAAGCTCACACTTTGATCAGAGGAGACAACATATGAAAGAGTTCAGCTGCAGGGCTGATGGGAAGGTCCAGAAGTCTTAAGAGTTCAGTGACGGGGTGAATGACAAACCTAGAGGTTCTTAGGATGCACCAGCAGGTTACAAAATAGTGCCCAGAAGTCTGGAAGATGGGAAGGAAGGGAATAAACCTTTCTAAAATTCCTACTATGTGTCAGAAATTGTGCTAAGCACTTTACAAATATCTCACTTGATTCTCACGACCATCCTACAAGGTTGGTCCTATTATTATCATCCCCATTTTACAGTTGAGGAAACTGAGGCAGGCAGAGGTTGGCTTGCCCAAGGTCACATAGCTACTAAGTGTCTGAGGTCAGATTTGAATTCAGGTCTTCTTGACTCCAGGATCAGTACTCCATCCATTGCCCAGTGCTACCTAACTGCCTTCTCTGGCAAAGTTTACCACCTTCTAACAAAGCTTCAGCTCACCAGAAGGCTTGTAGTTGGTGACTCATCTAAGTGGTATGAATAGCCTTGTCATTCTTTCTACCTGACCACCCCATGGCACCTGGAAAATGGGTGATAGAAACACAAAAGGATCAAGATGACCTGCTGATGGCTACACTGAATGAGGTTTGGGTGGCAAGGAAATCATTGTTAAAGGGATAAAGAGAAGACCCTTTTTCTCTTTCCTCTCTGATCTCTACCACTTGGTAACCACAGCAGTTCAGCTTCCATAGGATTAACTATCTTTTCTATGCAAGTGATTCCAAATCTCTTTATTACAGACCTAATTTGTCTCTTGAATTCTAGAGCATCGACAATTGTCAATTGGATGTTTCAGACTGGATGTCCCTCTGGCACCTCAAACTCATCTTCTTTCCCCTAAAATTTACCCCTTTTCCAAACTTCCCTGTTTTTTTGAGGAGAACACCACCATCATTCCAGTCACTCAAATTTGCAACCTTAATGATGTCCTCAGTTCTATACTAATACTTCACATATCTAATCATTTACAAAACTTCTTCATTTCTACCTCCATCAATCACTCCATGGCCTTCTTTCTGATCATACACCTACTGCTCTAGCTTGGGCCCTTCTTCATTTTCATCTAGTCTATTGCAACAGTCTTTTGATTGGTCTTCCCACTTCTAGACTCTCTGATTTTCCTAAAGCTTAGGTCTGATTATGTTCCTCTCTTCTCTCCCCAATTCAGTAAGATCCAGTGGCTCCCTTTTTACATTTCAGATCAAAGAGAAACATCTTTGTTTAGCATTTATATCTCTTCACAAGCTCTCCCATCTCACCTTTCTGGCTTTTTTAAAAAATAAATTATTCCCCTCCCTATACTCTACTTGCCTTCCTACACACTAAGCTTAATCTCCCATCTCCAAGCTTTGCATTGGCTGCCTTCCCCCCATGCCTAGAATTCTCTCCTTTACCTCTGCCTCTTGGAGTTCCTGCTTTCCTTAGAGACTCAGCACTAGTGCCATCTTCTACATGAGACTTTTCCTCATCATTTAAGCTACTAGTATCTTTCTGCCAAGGTTGCCTTGTATCTCCCTATATACCTGCATGATTTTTAGAATGTAAGCTCCTTGAGGGCAAGGACTTTTTCTCTTTTGTTTTTGTAATCCCCAAATTTACAGGTATCTACTACTGATATGTACTGGTATGTACCTGGAACATACTCAAATTGGTCTTTGATCTCACTGGTTGAGGGATTCCCTCTAAAAATGCTGATCATGTCCCATTCATGTCTGCCCCCCCTTTGTAACTCTTCCCCATGTCCTCTCAAAAGTTCACCATAGAGCATCCACTCAATATGCTGGAGGCCTTCTCTGATGTGGGCCGATATCATGAAGGTACCAGTCTAACACTCTGTTTGTCTACCTGTCGTTCTTCACTCTTGTCCCATGACCTGCCCATTTTTCTGTCATGTAGTTCCTTAATAAAGTCCCTTCTTGTCCTTCAGAGTTACTCATTAGTTATATGTTGTAGCCTGCTCACACCTACCATGTGGCTGTCTCTTGCTTTCAGCATGAAACTCATTTTTTTAGTTTTTTTAAAGTCTTGCTGCCATATAGCTACACTGTTCAATTTTAGTATCAAAAGGATGGCCCTTTCATGGGATGCTTAGGGTCAATAAAAGAGCTCTGTAGGTTCTGAACACAATCCAGTCTCCTGTTAAACTCTCGACATAAATTATCTGCTGGTGCTATCTGCCCTAGATATAATACTATTGGAAAAGTCCAACAGGGTATCCATCCAAATGCATGTTGAAATTTAACAACGGTCATTCTTTGTCAGCTTGGTCTTTCCCATGTACATAGAACTCTTTTGAATAATTACATATATTTTCTAAGATAACTCTTTCCAGTTAGCTCTTCATTTTCCATCAGCTGCTCTGCTTGGTTTTGACTCCAGGTACCCTCTGGTGGTCATCCTCTCCCCACCCCTTTTAACTACTTTGTTCATTGTCTGGTTTTCTGATCACTCTATGAACAAGACACTCCATATCTCAACTTTGGGCATTTTTTTTCTGCCTGCCCCTTCCTTCCCCTCTCCCAATGCCTTTTTCCACTTCAACTATTGATCTTCCCTGCTTCCTTTAAGTACCAACAAAAATTTCACCTTCTATAGGAAGCCTTCTTCAATCCCTCTTAATTCTAATACTTTCCATTTTCAATTATTCCCTATTTATCCTGCATACAGACTTGTTTTGTATTTATTTATTTGCATGCTGTCTCTCTTGTTAGATTATAAAGCTCCTTGATGGGAAAGACTGATTTTTGCCTCTTTTTTGTATCCCTAGAACTTAATAAATGTTAATTTATTTATTTATTCATCAATCTATCTATCATTAAAAAACTCACCCAAGTAAAATGCCATCTGCAAACAGGAGCAAGGACTTCAGTAACTATAGTGAATCCACACAAATATTTATAAGCAAAGTGCTATCTTCAGGAAGAATGTTTGGAGGAACTCAGCAACTATAAGGAATCCATATTCTATTTCATCTCTGCATTGGATATTATCACAAGGGTGGCAAACATTTTTGATGAGCCAACATATCTTTTTGTGCTTTGTTTGATATTAATAAACATGTCACCATCTCTGTAATGTCTTTCACAGAATTTTATATTGTTTTGACATAATGAGGATGGGAGACAACAATGTTGAGGGAAGCACTTAGAGAAAAATGTGGGAGGAAAATGAAGGCAGCATTTGGCTCTATTAATCAATTTTTAATAGTCAATAAACAGTGCTCTGTACATCTTTCAGTCCACTGCATAATTGTAAAAATGTTATCTGCTATAAAACATTTTTTTTTGCAAAAGCTTTCTTCGTCCGTTCTCATTCCTCAGGACAAGGTAAACTATTATTCTAATTAAGGGATAATATGGGGCTCCTGATTATGAGGACTTAAAAACATAGTTGAATCTTCCAAAGTAGAAGTTGTCAGTGGTGTACTTAGCTGGCATTCTCCCACCCCCTACAACTAATACACCCTGAATATTGAGATCATCACCTTAGGCTTGTACAGTGAGTACAAGATGTTCAAGTTAAGACATGGCATCAGGATTTGCAATACAGCTCTGCTGAGCAAGGGATATGTGGCAGATAGATAAGTCCAGAACCTATATGTATAAAAAACCTTCTACTTTGAACATTGGAATGAAATTTTAAGAAATATAGTATTCCTGAAAATTCTGGAAAACAGTGGCCTATAGATTTATTTAGTGTGCAACTATCTGAGATTGGGTATTTTTAAAAAAATGTTTTTCATTGCTCTTCCACATATTAGTTGCTTAATGATATGGAAAGGTAAAGTTGTAAGTTGTAAAGTGACAAGTATTATATTAAATAAGGCCAGCTGCCAAAAAAGTTCAATAAGTTATAGGTTATCCAGAGACCAACCCTCTGAAATGTTCACGTATTTAAGAAAACTCTGAATCTGAAAGCCAGAAGAAAAAACAACAACCTCCCCACCTCCAAACCCCCATAATTAAAAAAAAATTCTCTTTAGACCCTATTCAGTAAGTATCAATGACAGTTAAGAAGGGTCATGTTTACACTTTATTCATTTGCTCGTTCAGTTTCCTGTGAAGAAAGGAGTTACCAGATATACCAAGACTATTTAAAATAGGTCAGCCCTTTTCTCTCGAAAGCCAAGAAGTGTGGGAGAAGGTTGAACAAGATGATCTCCTTGGTATCTTTCAAGTACAAGAACATCTTGTATACATGGCTGCTATGGAATTTCAATAACACATATATGCAGCTGTTCAGAAGAGAATGTGAAATCGCAGAACAGAGATGGGAGTGGGGAACCCAAAGAAAGCTGTCCTTTTTCAGTTCTGGAAGAGATTATTGATTCTGCTTCTCACAGGATAGGAATGATGATTCTTTACCTAATTAGGAATTTCAACATCCTCTAAACAATCCTACAGGACTTTAGGAAAGGTATCTTCAAAGCAAAATCCCTTCAGGGTAGTGAGATAGCACCTGACACACATTAAGTGTTTAACAAATGCTCATTGACTGATCACATGAGACAAAATCCTAAAATCGTAGTCAACTTTTTTCCTCTCACATTTCTCTCTAAATGCGTATAATAATTAATATTCAACTTCAAGCCCCTTGGGGGCAGGGACTATCTCTTTGTACCCCTTCTGCTTAGTACAGTAGGCATGTACATTGCCTGTCCACACATGGTAGGGGCTTAATAATTGTTTATCGAATATATTATCTGAACCCAGAATCTGTTTGAATTTATTAAAGCAGTTCATCACACTTTGTCTCATTTCCCATTTTATTGGGAAATGGTGATTTGCATATTTAACTTTGAATACAAATTTCCCAGGGTCAGTTAGGGGGCAGTTTAATTCTGTGTGCTAGCTACTAGCACAAGGCACATAGGTGGTGTGGTGAATTGGGTCTAGAGTCAGGAAGACCTGAGATCAAATGCAGCCTCAGACAATTACTATCTATGTGATTGTGGGCAAATCACTTGACCTCTCTTTGCCTCAGTTTCCTCATCTATAAAATGGAAAAAATAATAGCATCTTCCTCTCAGCATTTTTTGGGAAGATCAAATGAAATAATATTTGTTTTTTAAAATCATAATTTATTTATTTTTACATTTATTTTGGAAAATTTTGAGTTCCAAATTCTCTCCCTCCCTTCCGCTCTCCTCCATCCATTGGCAAGGCAAGAAATATGTTATCAATTATGCATATAAAATCATGCAAAACATATTTCCACATTAGCCATGTTGTAAAAAAAAAAAGCATGAAACACGATGTGAAAAAGTATGCTTCAATTTGTACTCAGAGTTTACTAGTTCTCTCTCTGGAAGGGGATAGGATTTTCATCACAAATCCTTTGAACTTGTAGATCAGTGTATTGGTCAAAGTCTTTCATAGTTGATCATTGTTACAATATTACTGTTACCATATACAATGTTCTTCTGGTCCTGCTCACTTTATTTCGCATTAGTTCATGTAAGTCTTCCCACATTTTTCTGAAACCATCTCATTGATCATTTCTTAGAGCACAATAGTATTCCATCATATTCATATATCATACCTTGTTCACCTCTTTCTCAGTTGATGAACATCCCTTCAGTTTACAATTCTTTGCCCCTACTAAAGAGCTGCTAGAAATATTTTTGTACGTGTGGGTCCCTTTCTTTTTCCTTTGCTCTCTTTGGGATACAGAACTGGGTCTAGTGGTATTGCTGGGTCAAAGAGTATGCACAGCTTTATAGTCCTTTGGGTTTCTTCCATTGCACGAGATAATATTAAATAGATAATAATAGCAGAGTGCTGGCACATAATATATAAAAGCTAGTTATTATTATTATCATTAGGCATCTTAAGGAAAGAATTATGGCAATGTAAATTGTATAGAATCTGTCATGATTTATTATTCACAAGAACAGAAGAAACTAAATTCATGAGACTCTTAAGATCTATTTAAGGAATGCACATGTACATGGAGATAGTCCTGCTAACACCTCTGCTTTGCCTCCATTGTTAGGTTCCTATAACTCAAGTAAGGGATTTAAATTCCCTTGTGACAGCAAAGTATTAAACACTTTAGAGCTCCAACCTTCCCTCCTACCCGGATTTTGCAGGTGACAAAACTGAGGCCCAGAAAAGTCGATGGCTAACAGTAAAAGCAGACAAGATCTGAATGCATGTATTCTGTATCTAAATGCCATACTCACAGAAGACAGAACATCTTGTTCTGAGGGCCTTGTCTGAGCAAACTACCAAGACAACCTAAAAATCTATGTTCCCTATAATTTTGACCTGGGTTTTACCAGATTTCTGACTTTTCTCTGTGCTTCCTCATCATTTCTCTCTTCCATTAAATTATCTCCCCATCCCCCATTCCAAACCCAACCAAAAAAATCAAGACAAAGAACCTATATGTTCACTAATGATTTTAATCTGTGATAGTGAATATATCATAGAATCTCAGAATCTCAATTGTGCAGTTCAGTCCACACACAAACATGATCCCCTCAACATTGTCAACAAGGGGTCTCTATCCTCTACTTGAAGACCTCCAGAGATAGTCCACTTACTAGTTATTAATTTTTCTCACTTTTTATTGTTGTTATTGTTCAGTAGTTTCAGTTGTATCCAACTTTTCATGACCTGATTTGTGGTTTTCTTGGCAAAGATATTGGAGTGGTTTGCCATTTTCTTCTCCAGCTCATTTGAAATATGAGGAACTGAAGCAAACAGGGTTAAGTGACTTTCCCAGGATCACATAGCTAGTAAGTTTCTGAGGCCAAATTTTAACTTAGGAAGATAAATTTCCCTGACTTCAGGCCTGATACTCTATCACTGTGCCACCTAATTCCCCTTCCCCGCACCCTTTCTGCTTTTGGACAGCTCTAAATTGTTAGGAAGCATTTCCTTATATCAAACCTAAATTTATTAACATGCCTAGATCTGAAAGGAAACAGGGAGTTTCCATTGGGATGGGGCAACTAAGCCAGTGACAGGAGCAGGAACCTCAGAGTAATAGGAGAAGCAAGTCCCTCCAATAGAGGCTTAATCCAACCCCTCATATATACAGAAATTTAAGTTGAAAGGGATTAGAGGTCATCTCCCATTAGTACCTAGACAAGCATCTCTTCTATACAATTTATCTGACAATCTGTCATCCTACCTCTCCTTGGAGATTTTTAATGAAGGGGGACCTTCTGAGGATCTCCACTTCATTTCTGATAGATCTAGTCATTAGGAAATTTTTATCAAGCCAAAATTTGTCTCTATAGTTTTTTTATTTTTAATAAATACACATATTTATTTTTATGTGCATTTATAATCTATCCTGCCCCCTATCCCTGCCAAAAAGAACCTCTCAAAACAAACAAGCAAACAACACTGCCCACCCTCCAAAGAAAAAAACAACCCTCATTATAAACATGTATAGTCTGGCAAAAAATAAAAATAAAAAAAACAATTCCACATTGGCTATGCCCCAAAATATGTGTGTCTCTCGTTGCATTTGAAGTTCCTCACCTCTCTGGAAGATGAGTAGCATGCTTTATCTTTAGTATTCTGGATTCATAGTTTGCCTTTGAGTGATCAGAGTTCTTTCAAAGCTGGTTTGCTTTACAAGTTCATTATCCTTTAAGTTGCTGTTCTAGTTCTCACTTCTCTCTGTACCAATTCAGGCACTTGCTCTGAAACTGTCCATTCTGGCACGTCTCATGGAATGATAGCATCTCATATATATGTGCCATAACTTGTCTAGCTATTCCCCAACAGGAAGACAGCCCCTTAGCTTACAATCTTTCATTGCTATGAAAGTCACTCCTAGCAATATTTTTATACATATTGGTCCTTTTCCTCTTTCTCTGAACTCTTTGGGGTATGGACCCACTAGTGGTATATTTGGGTCAAAAGGTGTACACAGTTTAGGGACTTTTTGGGCAGAATGTCTGAATCAATTAGTGACTCCACCCACATTTGAAGGTACTAGCATGCCAATTTTCTGTAAGTACCTCCAATATTTGCCATGTTGCTGTAGTGCCCACCCATTGCCCCCAAATCTTCTGTATCACAACTAGCTAATGTATCTCACTCTGGGCTAACCATCCCCAGTTCTCTCATCTAATCCTTTTTTGGCATGAATCTAAGACCCTGCAACCATTCAGGAGACCTTCTTTAAATCACTCTCCAGTTGATCAATGTCCTTCCTAAAATAGGATCTCCAGAGGTGAAAACAATATCTTAAATGTGGTTTAATTAGAACAGATTGAAGAGTGTCTGACACTTTCCTAATCTTGGACATTATGCCTCTCCTTTATATAGTCTGATTGCATTTGCTTTCTTTTCTGTCATTATCATCTTGTGGTATTCTATAACCACTAGATCTTTTTCAAATGAATTGCTGTCTAGCCAACCTTGTATTGTGAAGTTGATTTCTTGAACTTAAGTGAAAGACTTTAAATTTATCCCTAATAAATTTAATCTTATTAGATCTAGTCCAATGTTTTACTGTATCAAGTTCTAAGTTCTGATTTCATTCAGTGTGCTAATTATCCCCCCAGCTTTATGTCATTTGCAAGTTTTTATGACTGCCACTGATAACATTACTAAAGTCTTTGATAAAAATGATCAACAATACAGTGCCATGTAGTGGTCATTGAGGTGTTCTACTAGAGGCTTTTTTTCCCTCACGTTGAAGCTAAATCAGCCTCCCTGTATCCCCTACCTAACCTGTTCGCCTTCATTAAAAGTTCCCAAGGAAAGGCCAGATGACAATATGTCAGATATGTTGCATTGAGGGCATCCTTGGTTAAGTACAAATGAGAAGAGATAACCTCTAATCCCATTTAATTTAAATGGAGGTTTCAGGGGGTCACACAATTGTCTAATTCCTATATGTGATGCAGTCTGATAATGGTCTCCACCATTGGATGCAATATTATAAATATGGCGTGACATCAAATACAATGCTAGACAGGGCCATGGACAGAGAAATCCAAGACATTTTTCTGGAGACCTAATTCCTCTTCAGATTTCTATGGATCCGCATTTCTCCATTTTGTCTCATAAGGCAATTATGGGAGATCATCTCACGCCTTGCTAAAAATCATGTAATTATGTTTGTGAAATTTGCCTTATCTATCAGAATAATAAAAAGCAGATGAAATCACTCTGATACAACTTGCTCTTAACTAATCTATGCTAGCTCAAAGTGAATCACTATTTTCCTTTTAAAATTTTTGCAATCATACTTTTATGATTTTGTCAGGAATTGAAGTCAAGCTCACCAGCCCATAGTCTGAAAAATTCACTATCTTTGTCTTTTAGAGAAGTTGGACATTTGCCCATCTCCAAGCCTATGACAACTCTGCTATCCCATCATCAATGGCTCTGCTCACTTCCGTAAATTTTGCCATTCCCTTGGAAGATACTCACAATGGCTTTCAGTTTCCTTTTAATTCTTTCTGTTCCAGGCCAAAATATCTCTTTGGCACAGAAAAAGAGAAGGAAAGGGAGTTTAGTAGTTTTGTCTTTTCCTTATCATGTTACACCCTTTTTCTTTCCTTCTTATTCCCCAATTCTTATTCTCAAAGTCCTTTTTGTTGTCCTTAGACTTTATTTTTTATTTTTTGCTTTTTGGAGGGCAATTGGGGTTAAGTGACTTGCCCAAGGTCACATGGCTATTTTTTGTGTTAAGTTCTGAGGCCGGATTTGAACTCAGGTCCTCTTGACTCAAGGGCCAGTACTCTATTCACTGCACCACCTAGCTGCCCCTATCCTTAGACTTTAACAAAATATTAGCTCATCCTAGGATTTGGCCTGACACTATTGCCTATAAAACCATGCCACTCTTTTGAATTTGTCCTCAGTTATCTGCCCTTTATCCCATCTTCCATTTAGATCCTTGACATGAAGCCATGTGAGTTGCTTTAGACAGTCCCCATTTTTCTTCCTCATTAAAATAAATTTTAAAATATCAAAATAAGTAAAATAAAATGATCATTTGAATTTTATCCTTGAGAATCTCCCTCCATTCCTAAGCTGAATTGCCTTTTAGAATTTCAGACCACAGGCTCCCATTTATCCTTTCTCTGAACTCAATGAAAACTGATTTCCTAAAGTCTAAGGTGCATAGCAATCTTTGCTAGGTATTCCATTCTTTATCTAAAATGAGGTATAAGATGGCATGGACATTTTCTCCTAAAGCCCCCCACCTTTTATCCCCAATTCATCAACCAGTTCCCTGTAATTGATCAAAATCAGGTTCAGCATAGAAGTTTGTCTTGGTATCTGCCTTCTGAAAGATGAAATTAACTAGACAAGTAAGAATTTATCAGTTGCTTAGTTTTTATCAGAAAGATATCTTCAGTAGATGTATGGCAATGTGAAGTCGCCCTCCCCCCACAATCATATTCTGTCTCTGCCAGTTCTGTGATTTGCTTTAGGAACTCATCATACATTTTTCCCTTCTAGTTATACCATAATACTAACACAATATCATTTCTATTTCTCCATCCTTTGATCCTCACTCAAGCACTCTCCACCCTGCTTCTCCCCTCAGGTTTGTAGATTTCCATACACTTTATGTCTAATGATATGGTACCACCCTGATTATCTAATCTGTTCCTTTTGAACAAAAAAAAAGTGAATCCCTTCTAATACTATATTTTAGTCAAGAATTGCATTCCTTCAAGTCTTCACAATGTCCCAAGGCTATTTTTGAAGCTCTGCATTAAAATCTTGAGTTTCTTTTATTAACCGTGTTTTTTTGCAAAACATCTCTTCCATTTATCCCCTTTGCTCTATTTACCTGGCTACAGCCCTGGTTCAGGCCTTCATCACTTTTTGCATGGCTTATTGTAATTGTATCCTAACTGGTCATCCTATTTCTAATCTTTTCTCTTTAATTTATCTTCCACACTACTGCCAAAACATTCTAAGGCTGAGATCCAATCATGTTACTCACTTGTTCAAAAATTTTCAGTGGCTATTTATTGTATCTGGGATAAGGTGCAAACACTTCAGCCTGGCATTTATAGTTGTCCATAATCTGACTCCAACCTCAATTTCTGGGATTTCAGGAAGCCTCCTTGGTTTCCTCAGGTCCTGCCATATTCAACTCATTTTTTGTTGCATTTTTTTTGACAGAGTTATTAGCAAGGTTAGATCGTGGAAATATTGTACTTAGAGTTTAGCTAGATTGTTAGCAAACAATTTCATAAAGTCTCTCTTGCTATTCCTGTGGCAAATATGGAGAGATGTAGGTTAGATAATGATAGATGGGTTCTGAACTGGTTGACTACCTGCATCTGAATAGGACAGAATCATAGAAATCACACCTGCTAGTTCTTTCAGCAGTTCATCTGGATCCTGTGATTTGAATTCTTCAAGAGCAGTTAGATGTTCTCTTACTGTTTTCCTGCTTACCTTGGTTATCAACTTTCTAATAGTTATTTTTATGCTATACTTTCTAGTGTAAAGATCTTTCTTGTTGGCAGAAAAAGCTGAAGCTTTGCCTTCTCTTTGTGATCTGTCATTCTACCCATCCCATTCTATCTATCCTTTCTGTGAACCCCCTCTTTTCCTGATTATAATTTAACAAATCCCTTGGTGTTGTACTTAGTTTTCCTCACCAATCTTGGCTCATTCTGAATTTGGCATCCCCAACATGGTTCTTAAAGAACTGTGCCACTGACCTGCCTGTGTTTTCAGACATGTCTTTTAAAAGTCGATGATGATTTCCTGGCACATCTTCATTAATCTCTTTAGAAAACTCCCCAACAGTTATAGTAGTCATAGGCATATTATTTTTAGATCTGTGGCAGGCATCCTGTTAAGTAAGACTTTGTCATATTGCATCTATTTTTTTAAAAAAACAAAAAAACAAATCCAGATGATAGACATAGCAAGATGTTAAGTTGTCTACGCTACTTATTTGTGTGACTTCTGTAGAAAATTATCTTTAATAGCTTACCTATTCTCTTCTCAGATTTTCATCAAGGATGACCTCAATATGTACATGGATCATTCTTATGAAGATTTTAGAGAAATAAGAAAGTGGATTCGTAGTCACTGATGCTATCTTAGTTACTTTTAAAATTGCAAGGTCTATCTATGATATTTTCTATTCTTTGGGGAAGTTGTACTCATTGAGATATCCTGAAAATTGGTCCTTGAGTACAGTTAAAATTGTGTTACTTCCAGCAAAGATTTTTTCTGGCATTCTTCCTGCCTTTATATTTTTTCTTCTCTTGTTACTCCTTCATAGAATACATTGAGTACTGAATGGGTAGAATCCAAAATGTAGTGGTTTTGCTAATATTGTTGATGAGAAGACCTTATTGTAGAAAAATATTATTGTTCTATTACATACAAAAATATATAATTTTCTTGCCAAATATAATAAAATCCATGTTATGTCCAGGTTCTTTTAACATGTATCTTTCTATTCAAGGTATATTGAACTTACTGTGATATTGTTGCAAATTTCTTTTATTTTTCATGGCTATAATACACTGTTGTGGGGCTCATTAGGCCATGACTGCTGAAATTCATTTCATAGTTTCTGTTTTATGGTTTTTATGGCTCTTCATATAATGTGTATAAGGATATATTTGCTTCTTTAAAATTTTTTGTTATATTTTAAGTTCTGAACTGTCTTTCACTCTCCCTTCCCATTCCTCAGTAAGTAGCAAAGGCCACCATTTGACATATATATATATATATATATAATATGTAAAACCATACTATGCATATTTCTATTTATCATTTCTTTATTGTTTTTTGTCTTTTTGGAGGGGGAAAGGCAGGGCAACTGGGGTTAAGTGACTTGCCCAAGGTCACATAGCTAGTAAGTGTTGTGTGTCTAAAGCCAGATTTGAACTCAGGTCCTCCTGACTCCAGGGATGGTACTCTATTCACTGCACCACCTAACTGCTCATATCATTTCTTTCTCTGGAGATGGATACTATTTTCCTTCATAGGTTGTTTGTAGTTGATTTGGATATTTATAATACTTAGAATAGCTTAGTCATTTACAGTTGTTCTTTGAACAATATTGCTGTTACTATATCCAATGCTCTCTTGGTTCTTCTCATTTCATTCTTCATTATTTCATGCAAGTCTTTCCATGTTTTGCTGAAATCAACCTTTTCCTCATTTCTTATTGTACAATAGTATTCTATTATAATCACATACCACAAATTGTTTAGCATTCTCTCAGGGGTGATACAATAAAGATATTAACAGATAAATAAATCCAAAATCATTTGCGGAGGCATTGGGCAGTATAAACTGAGGGTTGAGGAAAGTCTCCTCCCAGAATATGGCACTTGAACAGATCTTAAAGGATAGATTCCAAAAGTTAAATTCATTGTCAAAGAGCACTCTAGTCATAAGGGGCACCTGTGCAAGGCCATGGAGATGGGAAACAGAATGTCAAGAGTGGTTAGGGGACCAACTTAAGTGGAATGTTGAGTAGGAGAAGGGAAATAACACTACAGAATCAGATAATTCTATGGAAAACATGGCAGAGAACATTTAGGTAAAGAACAATGAAAGAAAAAATAGAAACAATAGTGTTAATGGAGAATGTTGCAGACCATCTGAACAGAAAGAGGAAACAGATGAGGGGTTTGGCAGACAGACACAGTGGCATGACTGTGATAGGGATAGGGGGACTTCAGTTATCTGGATATCTCCTAGAGCTTTCTTCATGACAAAGTAGGACAGACTTTCTTGTCTTGCCTTCATGACAACTTCATTCTTCAAAAGATGGAGGAACCAAAAGGGGGAACTTCTATTCTGGATCTGCTTCTCATCCACAAGGAGGAACTGGTTGCTGGTATGAAAATGGTGGAAAGTGACCATTCCATCTTAGAATTTGTGAAAGATTAGGAGAGGAAATCTGGACATTGATTTCAGGAGAGCAGATACCAAGGTGTTTGGCAAAGGTAGGTTGTCATGACCAAAAGTTCTACAAGAAAAGAGTAATAAGTGGTCAAGAATGAAATTCTGAATGCTATCAACCCCCAGAAAAAGAAGTATGGGGTCTGAATTCAGATTGAAGCATACTATTTGCTCTCCCTTTTTTCTTCTTTCTCATGATTTCTCCCATTGGTTCTAATTCTTCACAACATGAATAATGTGGAAATATGTCTAATATGAATGTATATATATATTCTATATCAGATTGCATACTGTCTTGGGGAGGGTAGAAGTGAAAGAAGGGAGGAAATTTAGAACTCAAAATCTTATGGAAGTGAATGTTGAAAACTAAGAATAAATAAATAAATATTTTTAAAAGGAATGAAATTCTGGAAAGACAAAGAAAAGTAATTCAAATGAGGCAGGAAAGGGGGAATTGTCTAAAGAGACTGGTGTGGATGTACAAGGAAATTATCATCCAACAGGTGGATGAATTTTTACTTTATCCTAGAGTCTATAAGGAGTCACTCAAGATTTCTTTGGACATGTGAATGGCCTGGCCTTCAGAAAGATTATTTTGGCAATTGTGTGAAGAATGGATTAGAGACAGGAGATAGGGAGACAGAAGGAGGGAGAACATTTAGGAGACTATTACAATTGTCCAGAATCATAGTTTTTCAGGTTGGAAGAAACCTTAGGAGACAGTTAGTCCAATCTATACCTGACAAGGAATCCCTAATATGCCACACCTGATAAATTTCTATATAAAGACTTCCAAGGGGTAACCCAACACCAACTGAAGCATCCCAGTCCACTTCTGGATAGGTCTAATTGTTAGGAAGTTTTTTTTTTAATCTGAAAGACTAAATAGAACAACTTGAATCCATTTCCTTCAAGTACTTGAAGGCAAAAATCATCTCCTTGCTAAGTGGTTTTTTTCCTCCAAGTTCTTTCTACTGATCCTTACAAGGCATGGGCTTAAGGTCTTTCACAAAGTTGCCCTCTTTTGGATGCTTTCCTGCCTCTCAATGCCCTTCCCAAACTAAAGTACACAGAACTGAACATAATGCCCAAGATAATGTATGAGCAGAGTACAACAGAACTATCATGTCGTTGTTCTTGCGAGTTATGCTTGTTTTTATTTAGCCCAAGATTGCTCAACTTTTTTGGCTGCCACTTCCCAGTCATCAATAGATAGAATGTAATCACCTAATAGAAAAATATCTCCTGATAGAACATAAGCTTCTTGAAGGCACGGGCTGTTTCATGTTGTGTCTATCTCCAGTATCCAGCAGACTCCCTACTATTGTTCCAGTGTATGGGTAAATGTACATGTATGTGTATGTGTATGCGTATGTATATCTGTGCATACATATGCACAATTTAAAAAACATTCATTAGACATACTGCTTTAAAAAAGAAAGTTGATCTTGAATAGTTGTTATCAAGTTTTTTTGTAGTACAGACCTCTTCACTTGAAATAAGACTTTTTAGTAAAACCTTCTTATAAATGATTTATAAAAATCATCAACACCCATGATATTAAATATGTCTGGTTTTGTAAAAAATTCAGATTAATTTTTATGAATTTTAATAATATTGTAATCAACTTGTTGAAAGGTCATCTGTTTCTACTCCCTCATTTTATAGATGAAACTAAGACCTAGAAGAAGGAAATGATCTGTTGAGGGTCAAACTGTTAGTAACTGATAGAATCAGGATTTTAATCCAACTTGAATCCAGATCCAACTTCAAATCCAGCACTCTTTCCACTGGACAAGTATTTCTCTATTTTGAAAGATGCGTTATTAGAATTCATTTTCACCTTTACCTGTGTGTTGTTTAGTCATTTTCAGCCATCTCTGACTCTTTGTGACCCCATTTGGGGTGTTCTTGGCAAAGATACTAGAGTGGTTTGCAATGGCTTTTCTTTCAGCTCATGTTCCAACTTATTTTACAGAGGAGGAAATTGAAGCAAACTGGGTGAAGTGACTTGTCCAGGGTCACACAGCTAGTACGTTTCTGAGGCCAGATTTGAACTCACAAAGATGATTCTTCCTCAGAGGTTTTTCTACTACACCATCTACTCCTTTACTTATATAAGCCAGTATTTTGTGGTACTATTTTAGTTTATCTCATTATCACTTTAAATTTTGCTTTTTATTTTAAAAGCCACTTTTACTAGTAAATATCTTTGTAATTATGCTGGAAACATAGAACTGGTTTTTATAATTTGATAACATAACATGTAGAACATAAAAATCATTAGACGTAAAATAATTTGGAAAATGTTATCCTAATATTAGTGTTTCTTCAGTTTGGAGGATCTGGTACTCCAAAAGGCTATGATTGCTTTGTAATCAAAATCTTGGTCATTAACTCTCTTGCTTTCTTTCTTTTCAAACTTCTTGATTTTTATCAATGATCCATCTTGGACTCTGGCATGAAAATATGGATAATACAACAACCCTAATATCAATATAAAGGCAGCATGACCTGGCAGATAAAGGGTTGGATTTGGAGTCAGAAAGACCTCAGACATGAGGTCTTTTTGAGTATGTTTTGAGTTATGAGTATGTTTTGCCTTGGTACTTAAATGTGAATAAGCTGAAGGGAAGGTCTCTAATCCATTGATGGGCCACCTCCTTTGGAATAGAATTTATGGGAGGATATGGACATGAGCTTCAGAGGATGACAATGGTTGAGTGAATTGAGACTTGCCCTGCTGGAAGGAGTAATCACATTTCTGAGATGACAGAGTCATTGACTTGTTGAACTATCACCTGCAGACAATAACTTTTGGCAGAAATTAGTTACAGCCATCAATTATGGAACATTGCATCACCACGAAGACTACTATGAATGAACAGAATAGATACAGGAATTGCCTAAAGACTGCTCTCCAGGGAACAGAGGATTAAGCTGTAGGAAATGGTAGAAGGAATGGTGCATTTCACTTTCTGCCATTTGCACTTGATTGATATACATTCCTACACGCCACTTATATCTTAGTCCTATCTGCATTGATGGTATGTAATTACAAATGACTTTTGAAATCCTGGCTGAAATACTTAAATATGCATGTAAATCTGTGATCTTATTAATGCAGTTATTCCCTCCGATGGGACAGATTCCAACCCCCCCCCCCCAGTCATCCACTCTGTGCAATTCTCTTCCGTGTTCTTTTAAAAGTTTGGCATGGTGTATATGCCCCTTGGGGCCCTCCTTGCTTTCTTCCATGGTTAGTCCATCAGTTACCCCTTACTCTTGTCACATGACTAGCCTATCTTCTTCAGCCATGTATCATTTCTTTGACATGATCCTTTACACTAATTCTCCTTCATATCTTCTTGTTTCTATTTTGCCAGCTACGTGACATATTGGATGGAGTGTTAGACTGAAAGACAGGGAGATCTGAGTTCAAATCTAACTCCTTCCTGTGTAACCCTGGGCAAGGCATTTAACACCTCTGTGCCTTAGTTTCTTCATCTGTAAGATGGGGACAATAATGGCACTTAGCTCACAGGGCTGTCGTGAGAATCACAGAAGATAACATGTAAAGCATCATATAAATGCTAGCTGCTGCTGTTATTATAATCATCAATGCATCATTTGTCTCTCCATTGCACTCTAGATGGGAGGCATTTTTAGAACACTGGATTTTAGGATCACAGATCCTTAAAGGGATCTTAGAGGTTACCTAGCAATAATAACAATAACAGTAATGATAGCTACCATTTATGTAGTGATTTAAGGTTTGAAAAGCACTTTGCAAATGTTATTTTATATGCATACCACATATCTGGAACATAGATGCTATTATTATCCCCATTTTATAGATGAGGAAATTGAATCATTGTTCTTTTCTGTATCAGCTTTGTCTCTTTATTCCAGATTCCATCCTCACATCGAACTTGATGCTTTACATTTAATACATTTTATGAAAGATAACAGATTGTTGTCTATGGGAATGAGTATCCATTTATAATAGAATAAGTGTGTGATAGGTTGGTAAGGCTTATATAGCATTCTACACACTGCTTCATATTATATTTCCCCATATCTTGATCAAAATGACTATCACAGACTGGATGTAGATTCATGGTTCCAGAAGGAGCCCAGAAAAGAAGCTACACCATGTTTAAGGGGGAGCTTCTTGAGTACTCCACAGATGGGAGAAGAGAACTTATAGAAATCAGAACTAGGAGTTACTTGTTTGCCATATATTCTCCTTAAGTTTGAGTCTGTCCTGGGTTCCAAATGCAGAAACTGCCATCAGCTGATACAGAGATGCTGGTAGGGCATTGATGGGAAGAGGTAAAATCCAACATCCTCTGGACCCTTTAAAGCTCATAAGTTCCTTCTCTATCCAAAGGCCAAGGTTGTCAGGGAATAAGGAGGGTAAGGAGAGAGGGAGAGAGAAACCTGGTACTAAACTAACTTGATAATTGACAGATGACCCCAAGAACATGACCAACTTTCCTCAACCTATCTGAACATCATGCTTGTGCAATCCGACTTCAGTTCTAAGTTCTCTTAGTCTATAACCTATGATTCAAAGTGATCGATTTGGCATACTTAAGTCAAGAGGGGTGGGATGACTTCATTGAGTAAACTAATCAACCCCACTCTTAAGTTTTAAGCTTCCATCTTTTGCTTCTGGAATATTATATTCCAAGATCTCTCACTCACTGCAGAAACTTCCAGGTCTTTATAATACTGACTGTGGTTTCTTGGTACTAGAACTCCCAGGATGTTTGTTGTATTTGTTGTTGTTGTTGAGGTTGAAGTTCTAGATTTTGGCTGTGACAATTCTTGAGCTTTTTTTCTGCATTATTTCTTATGAGATCAGTTCCCTTAGGACATCATGTCAACAATTCTGTTAATGTGATTCTGCCTCTGAATTTTGTCTCTACACATTGAGACAATGGCAGATCCAAACAACCCTGATATTTTTTCACTAAAATTATATAGTATTTACATTTGATTTAGTGTTTCAAAGTTTTAAAGCTTTCTTATGCTCTACCTTGCTAAAATTGTTCATTGATTTAAATAACAAAATTTCTAGCCAGACTTGGCTTTTTTTTTTTTACCCAATGTTGGTATGATCCTTGAGGTGACTACTTTTGGATTTTTAATGATTAAAACAATTCTACACTTGTTTTTATATATCTCTATAAATTTGTATTGAGTCAAACATTAGTCATTCATGGTTGTAAAGCTTTTACAGGATTAACCTAGAGATTTCCAGCTACTAGGTTGACACAAGCATTTAAAGGACATAGCAAGCCTTGCTTTCTCTTGCAGAAATTGTTGGACTAGTCATGAAATTTCCTGCCTTCGAATGGTAATTCTTTTTTTCACCCAAGTAAAAGATATTGAGATGAAGTTCATTTTCTATTGATTTTTATAGATCAGACTCTAGCTTATTCTGTCATTTCTTATCTTGAGTGAATATTCTTTGATATATTATTTTTCCCCTTAGCTGTTTATAAAATTATCTCTTTTCTGGTGTAACTCAGAACTTGATGAAAATTAAATTATTCTAGAGGCGGCTAGGTGGCACAGTGAGTAGAGCGTCGGCCCTGGAATCAGAAGGACCTGAGTTTGGATCCGGCCTCAGACACTTAAAGCACACACAAACAAAAACCTAGCCCTGTGACCTTGGGCAAGTTACTTAACCCCAATTGCCCTCCAAAAAGAAAAAAAAAAGAAAATTAAATTATTCTGACATGCACCTTTGCTAGTGTCCAGAGGATTGTTTCTGTGTGTAGTCTATCCCTTGATCTCAATAATTTTGGCAAACTTTTGTATACAATTTCCTGAAATATGGTGATAAGATTCTTTTTAGTTAGGTAGGACATGAGAACTTTCTTCAAGTATTCAAAGGAACAATCCCATGGAAGGGAGATGTAATTTGCTTTTCTAAGTCCCACAGAGTAAAACTAGAAGAAGTGAATAGAAGTTGCAAAGAGACCAATAGGCCTACAAAAAAATTATAGCTGATCCTAGGTTGGGGTGTCTTGGAATGCAGAGAATTCACCCTTCCCAGGAAGTCTTAAAGTGAAGACTAGATGGCCTCTCTGTTGTGTATTTTGCTGTGTGGCAAAGGAAGTTCTGGGTTAAAATTCTGCTTCATCCTCTTATTAGCCATAGAAGAATGGACTCAACACTTAATTTCTCCCAATTTCCTTAGCCCATAAAATGAGAATAATAATACCATCTACCTCACAAATTTCTTGAGCAGATCAAATGAGATCATATGTATAAAGGGCTTTTTAAAACTTGAAATACTATATAAATGTCTGTTGTTTAGAGACAAATTGGAATAGATGGCTTCAGATTCCTTCTTAATCTGTAATTCTGAATCTCTGATGTTTTACAACTCCATTGGCAGGGTGAATAGAGCACTGGGCCTGGAGTTAGGAAGGTGTGAGTTCAAATCCAGCCTCAGACACTGACTAGCTGTGTGACGCTGGGCAAGTCACTTAACTTCTATTTGTTTCAGTTTCTTCAACTGTAAAATGCTTCTTTCCTTTCTAAATCATCTCACCAATTTCTAGTCTTAAGTTCTATCATCTTTATCAAGCCTTCCTCTAGCAGAGTTCTCTTTTCTTCTTCTTCTTCTTCTTCTTCTTCTTCTTCTTCTTCTTCTTCTTCTTCTTCTTCTTCTTCTTCTTCTTCTTCTTCTTCTTCTTCTTCTTCTTCTTCTTCTCCTCCTTCTCCTCCTCCTCCTCCTCCTCCTCCTCCTCCTCCTCCTCCTCCTCCTCCTCCTCCTCCTCCTCCTCCTCCTCCTTTTTCTGCTGCTGCTGCTTTTTGGAGGAGGGAGGGCAGGACAGTTGGGGTTAAGTGACATGCCCAAGTCACATGACTAGTAATTGTTAAGTGTCTGAGGCTGGATTTGAACTCAGGTTCTCCTGACTCCAGTGCCCATGCTCTATTCACTGTGCCACCTGGCCACCCCCTTTACCTTCTTTTTTCAGAGGATGCAGCAAAATAGCCTGACTCTGGAGTCAAAGTACTTTTATTCAGACCCTGCCTCTAATAATCCATGTGGCTTTGGGTGCCCTTGATCTCCCAAGCCCATAACTTCCTCATCTATAAAAGAAGTGAGTAACACCAGATGGCCTGGAATCCCACACAGCTCTAGAGAGATGATTTTAGGGTCCTCTTCTGCTGCCTGGTATTCCAGAGGAAAAATTCTATTTCTCATTGATTCTCCTTTGTTGAATATATCCATTTGAGAAAATTTCCACAATCATCCCCATGCTGTTGACTATTGGTATTTTTTGTCTTGTTCATTTTTTTCTTTAAACTAACATTTCAGTCCTCTCTTTATAGATGTAAAGCTTTTCTTTAGAGGTACTCAGTCTTCCTTTATTACACTTATTGTGTAATTATGTATATTATCCAGTTTAATGCATTCTGGGATAGTTTCTGTTTTCT
Source organism: Gymnobelideus leadbeateri (assembly GCA_011680675.1). Lineage (NCBI taxonomy): Eukaryota > Metazoa > Chordata > Mammalia > Diprotodontia > Petauridae > Gymnobelideus > Gymnobelideus leadbeateri. Next base: position 319,307 of record WOXC01008245.1, read on the forward strand.
TTCTGGAGCCAGAGTAGATGTTAACTTATTCTCCCCCTTCTCTCATCATCTCTTCAGATTATTTTAATCTAAAACATTTATACGTTTTAAGCCTTATTTTTTAGTTTCTTCTGTTTGGAAGTTGAATATTCTGCTTAGATCTGTTCCTTTTTGGGGGGCATAGGGGAGGCAGGATGTTTCAATACCTCCCCTTTTTTGTTGAATGACCATCTTTTTTTTCATTAATGATTACATTCACTTTATAGAGTATCTCGTTTTTCAGCTTGAGTTCCTTTGCTTTCTGGAATTTGCTGTTCCATTCTCTTCTGTACTTTCTAATGAATATGAAATAATCCAACGTTAATCAAATTTCTTCTAATTTATATCTGAAGGTCTTTCTCTTGACCCTCAGAAGAATTTGCTGTTTGTCACTGGAACTATCAAATATAATCACTATAAATCATGGAGTTTGAAGTACACACACACACACACACACACACACACACACACACACACTTTTCTGGAGGTGATTAGGGTACCGGTGTTTTGTTTTCTGTGTTCAGAAGTTGTATTCAGATGTATATCCTCACCCCCCATTATATTTTTCAAGTTTTGTGACTCGTTGAGTTCTTTTGGAAGACCAATGGGAGATTCTTAAGTTGTCACTGTGAAGACTATTCTTTTTTTTTTTTTTTGGAGGGCAATTGGGGTTAAGTAACTTGCCCAAGGTCACAAGGCTAGTTTTTCTGTGTATGTGTGTTAAGTGTCTGAGGCTGAATCCGAACTCAGGTCCCTCTGACTCCCTCGCCGCCGCTCTACTCACTACACCATCTAGCCACCCCACAGACTATCTTTCAGGTAATTGGCTTTGATTCGTATAGAGATTGCATGTTCTTTAAACATTATTGCTGATTACTTTTCTTCTGTTGCATTTCCCTCCACTTGAGTATTTTTATTTTCCAAAATTTGGTTCATCTCTCTTTTGCTTCTTTGGAGAATTACTCCACTGTGGATTCATTTTTTTCTAGTTGGCTAATTTTTATTATTGCATTAAGAGCTACAATTTATTATACACACACACACACATACACACATATACACACTTTTTTCATTCATTCCTAATTTCTTCTCTTATAGATTTCATTTCTCTTTCATACCATTTTGGAATTTCTCATTGGTTCATGCCCTCTTGGCATTCCACAGAATTCTATTTCATCAAAAATTAGCTTCTTTTCCCTTGGTTTTATATTTGTAAAGGGAGTTTTGTAATCTCTTCAAGGGTTCAATACTCAGCCTTCCTTTTAGTTTTTGGATCCTCACAGTTGATATATCTCCCTGTGGTTTAGGTATTTGCTGAATTTTCTTCATTTTTGGTGTTTAAATTTTTTTTAATGTCTCCACCACTCACTTTTTTACTACCTCCCTTTAGGTGGTGGGCACATCACTCAGACTGAGGTGCAAAGCTGCCTCAATCTCCCCCTACACTGAGGGCTTTAGATCTTTTTGGTCTTGGTTCCCAGGAGAAGTTTCTCATTTCTGGGGTAGGGTGTCCTCTGGTACTGGTTTTGTCTAGCTTTCAGTCTCCTTTCCTTCAGACCTGATGCAGTAATGCTGGCTGCCTAGCCTACTTCCTAGACTGGCTCTTTCTTTCTTTCTCTAGGTAAGCTATATCAGCACCTGCCACTTTTTACAGGTTTCGGGAAAGGTGTTCCAGATAGAACACCTATAGCTTTGAGAGTACCTTAATCTAGGGACCACTGAAGGAAGAAGACAGCATCCTGCCTTTCTTCTTATGTGATTGGGCAGAATCTTTGTCTGTTACTTGTTGCTGGGGAAAGGGGTGGAGAAGTTGGGGTGAGGGATGGATTGCGGGGCATGGAGCCCAATGCCTATGAAGAGAGTTGGCAAAGTGTTTGCAGCAGGAAGGGATGCTAATGTGAGTCTTAGGGACAAGCCCACACACCAATGTGTGAGTCATTGCCGGGAGCATAGAGACTGGAGGGGGAGGAGGACTGAGAGAATGCTTTAAGAATTATTATTCTCTGGCATTAATTTGGAAGTTTACCTTGCTGGGATTCTCTTTTTTGTCCCATGTATTCAGCTATAATTACTCTCTATTTAGTACAACCATTCTTTTTTTAGGGGCAGCTAGGTGGTGCAGTGGATGGAGAACTGGATTTGGAATCAGGGAGACTCTTTCATGAGTTCAAATCCAGCTTCAGACACTTGCTGTGTGACCCTGGGCAGGTGACTCAGTCATGTTGGCTTCAGAACCACATTATTTTTAGATGTTTTTCAGAGTTAGGAGATTGGGTAAAATACCTAATTTGCCATCTTGTTGGTCACATCATCTAGAAGTCCAATGATACTTACACCCCCAGTAGGGGATGCTTTTACTTTTGAGGGTGAAGAGATTTATGGGCTGTAGTTATAAGGCAAAAACAATGTAGAAAGGCACTTCAGTTAAAAATGTAAAAATATTGTGACCTTGGGCAAGTCACTTACCCCCAATTGCCCTATTGCCCTACCTTCCCCCTCCAAAAAGCAAAAAAAAAAAAAAAAACAAAAAACAAAACCTGAGAGCAGAAGGAAATTCAGAAGGGTTCAGATAAAAAAGCAATGTTGTCCTATCATATTAAATTTAATATGCATGTTTGAAGGTGTGCACAATAGATTTATTGTTTTATACATAAACCTCATTTTAGTTCTCCTTTGTATATGAGAAATGTCATTGATTGTCAAAGTTGGTAAATATATAATAAAATAATTTTTTAAAAGCAGCAGCTCCCTTGGAGGAAGATCAAAGGACAAATTTAAAGAGTCAGAGTGCCTCCCTGGACCCCTAAAAAGTCAGTGGGAAGTGCTGACATGAGCAGGAGGTATACTGTCCAGTTACTGTGAGAAGGTAAAGAACTATTAACTTCCCATCAACTGCCCTGTAATGGGAAACAGAGACCTGCTGAGAAGTTCAAGAACGAGGTATTATCGCAGCCATCCTCAGAGGCCCTTGGTGTGGAAGATGAAATGCTGGGACTTACTGAGGACAGAAGGTCAGAGGCACTCTGGTTCTGAGAGCCACACAAGGCTTAGAAAAGTCACCTAAATGCCAGTGCAATAACCTGGCAGACAAAGCGCTGAAGAACTAGACCTCAGCAAGGGTACAACCACCACAATCTGGGAGAAAAGAGCAAAGCTGAGAAGGCAGCAAAACAAAGCAGGGTTGAGAAGGGCCTGTGATATTAGGGGTGGGCAGCAGTGGCAGCAGCAAGAAGGCACCATGCATCTGTCTGCAATGGAGGATCCACATAAGGGGAAGAGATTGGAAGAGAGTGGCTGGTGAAGAAGTGAGACTAATGGGGAAGACCAAACCCCAGTCTCCTTCTTCCTGCACCTCCCCCCTCCCCAAACACACCCAGGGAATTACTGCAAGTCCTAAAGACTGCACAGGTCCCTGGGGGAATCCTTATGCAGTTGGGGGTCTTTTTTTTTACTATAGATTTAAATGTGAGTTGATACTATATTCTTTATAGTTCAAATGTTCTACATTTTGAAGGTTTATGAACCTGAATATTTGCAGGAATGGGGATGCTAACAGCTCTATTTGGTGTCATGTCAGATACTAAATCCCCCAACTCCCATCCAAGCCAGACAACATGACAAAGACATGAGAGAACCCCAAAGTGTTAACTTCCCATCAGGTGAGAACTTCTGATACAACTGGTCTTCCCCTACACAACAGCCTACGCTCTTTTCTCATTCTGCCTTTAATGTAAAATGTAATTTTCTTCTATTTCTTATGCTCAAATTATCATTGGTAACATGTTGCAATCTCCTTGTATTTACTATGCCCTTCAGATTGCTGTATTTCATGATGCACTCCCATATGACATCATATGAAGAATTCTGGTGTCAGAAAAAAATGGGTCTTTGTGTCAGGAAGTAGCTTGGGAATCACTGAAAGTACTACAACATTTTCCCATTGAAATCTCTCTTCTTTCTCTTCAATTATGGGTCATCTAAAGGTCCCTCTGCAATGCCAATCTAAGCTACACAGTGGCCTCAAGGTCTTAAGGAAGTTCTGAGCTTTAGTAACTTCAGAAATACAAATGATATTAACTTACAAAAGCAATATTTGAAAAGTTAATTACTTTAATTTTAAACTATTTATGTTTCTTGTTAAAATTCAACATGGCCCACCATCTTGTGTTATACCTCAATATGGTTGCTTTTCAGACGTTGTAAAAACTTTCATTAGCTGTTACTCAGTGATGGGAACAATTGCATTTGTAGTCATAGCCTAGATAATACAAAGAATGAGGTGTGACCCCCACAAGAAAAAAGTCTAAAGGAGACAGATCAGGTGACTGAAGTTCTTCTGATCCATGTGGGTCTGAGAAAGTGTTATCCAGAAACTGTTGCACATACAATATAATGACAAGGTACTTTGTCTTGTTAAAATTGAAATTATTCAAAATTCACAAACAAAATAAGCATAAATTTAAATAATTAAACTTTCAAATCTTGTTATCATAAGATTGTACAATGTGTACTTCTGAAGTTATGAAAGCTTAAAACCACACTAGGACTTTTAGGACACCCTGAATATTTTTTTTTTAATTTGTTCTTTGGAGGGGGGAAGGTAGGGCAATTGGGGTTAAGTGACTTGCCCAAGGTCACACAGGCTAGTAAGTGTTAAGTGTATGAGGCTGGATTTGAACTCGGGTCCTCTTGATTCCAGGTCGGTGCTCTATTCACTGTACCACCTAGGCTCCCCCCCCCCCCCGCCAATATCTTAATGGAATAATAGCCCAAAGATTTGACCATCTAAGTACATAGTAGGTATGGTTTGCACAGTAGGCATTCTTCATTTATTTTCACTATAGCAAATTTTTTGAATTCCAGCAATTTAGAATTTGCTAATATAAGCTAAAGTGAAAAGCTAAACTCCAATTATATACATTGTATGTTGTATAGATGTATATTATTTTTTTTAAAGCAATTGGGGTTAAGTAACTTGCTCAAGGTTACACGGCTAGTCATTATTTATGTGTGGGTGCTCATTTTCTGAGGCCGGTTTAGATCCTAGGTCATCCCAACTCCGAGGCCGGTGCTCTTACTCTCTGTGTCACCTAGCCGCCCCGTATATTATTTTTAAATGTAATATATGTAATATTATATATTACATATATTATTGCTGCATTTTGTAATCTCTTCAAGGGTTCAATACTCAGCCTTCCTTTTAGTTTTTGGATCCTCACAGTTGATATATCTCCCTGTGGTTTAGGTATTTGCTGAATTTTGTTTGTATATAGGTTGTATATAGATAACATATTACAATATATTATTTTGCTAATATGTGAAAGAATGATAGGCTAAGACAAGGAATAATTTACTTTGCAGATGCCCTCTTTGCCATGGTACATATAAATAGTTTTAAGAATTATGAGATAGTATATTCTTAAATGTGTGTATATATGTGTGTGTGTGTGTGTGTGTGTGTGTGTGAGTGTATGCACTCTTCTCCCCTATAACAATGGCTTAGTTATACCTTTTACTCTTAAAAATCAAGAGAAACGCCATAAAAATTCACTCACTGAAAACATTTGACTTGTTAGCAAAAGCCCCAAATAAAGTCTTGTATTTAAGATCTATTATTTTGTGACATTTACATATTAAAAAAGAAAGCACCATAAAAATTCAACCCTGTATCTATAAAGAAAAGTATATGACCAGTGACCAAATACTTATTGAATTTTTTTTCAATAGGAAAATCTATGAATGCTCAGAAAGTATTTTATTAAAAAAATGTGAGATTTTAGGGAAACTGCTCCTCTTTTAATGTATATTGCTAGCATTACTTCCTGTACGTTTTAACTGAAATCCTCTTAGTATGCAAAGTAAATAGATTATGATATACTGAAGGATTAGGGCTCCCTGTCTGGTGTCAGATTAATCCCTCATATAGACCATCACTTGAACTGACAGAAATATGGCTTCAGTTCAGCAAAAGGGCTCTATAAGCTAAGTAATACATTTCATTGTTTTGGGCAGAACAAATGGGATGTTTCTTGATTGATTGCTGTATTGAGATTTCAAATTAAATACAAATCTATCTTTCATAAACACTTACTTTTCTCAGATTGTCACAAAGATTCATGAAAATGACATTTATCTTACACAAAGACTAGATGTGGGAAATATTACTGTTAAATGCTTGGTTTGATCTTATTTTATTAATGTTAACTTGCCAAGTGAAGAGAAACATCTTTTTATTTCTTGTCTTAAAAAGCATTTGCATGATTTTGTGTATTACCCTGTGCCAATCAAGGAATGATATACTAATTGTTAATATTTAATAAAATGTTTCACATAATAGGAGTGATAATATTGTCTGAAAACCTCTCAACTGTGAGTAAATGACTGATTCAAATATAGAGGCATATTCTTTCTCATCAATAAGATCTTTTAAAGGAAATACTTTAAATATAACATTCTGTGAAAATAATTCACTGGCAAACACAAAATTACATTGTTAGAATACTGTGACTTAGTTTTCAATACAAATTCTTTACCTACAAGATAAAAATTACATATATACATATATGTATATACATATTTCGAGTCTATGCCCTCTAATAATAGTGGCAGAATAAGAAAATAAATGTTTTCTTTTCTTTGAATAATTCAGGACAGAAGTACAGTATTGAATGAAGCAGATTACCACCATTGCTGTTCATTTTACATTAGCAGTTAGAAGTGCAAGATTAAATCTGGATTTCCAATGGAATGATGTTAAGGAGGCTCCACGTCTTTTTAAAAAGGGGAAAATAGTGGTTATTCAACTGAGATTATATTTCTAGATTACAAAAATGGAGAGCATTCTTGGAGAAATACTCCTGCTTTTGAAAGTCAGCTTTTTCATGAAGGTATTTGAAGTGGAGATCTACTCCACTGAAATTGCAATAGAATGATTTTTAGACTCTTAAAGGAGCAAGTAATATCTGCATCCAAATGAAGAGTTTCTAAAAACGAACACACGAAGAACAGTATATATAGCATTTCTTTAGTGAAATGCGTTTGGAGTAAAACATTATGCAGAAAAATATTGTGATACTGTTTAGTTTCTTTTCTTTAAATGTTGAGACTTAAAGCAAAAATAGAGGAGGATGCATAAAAACACATTGCTGGAAGTGACTGAAGAGAAATGTATTATCTGGCACTTTACCAAGAAGAAAACTTTAGATCTAGTATTTCAGATATGCTCCCAATATTTCATTCTAGTAATTGGCATTCCAGTTAGAGCTAACTAGAATCAACATGAAAGCTATTCAGGACCTGAGTGTTTCTAAGAGCAATTGGAAAAGAGCCAAGAGGAGGTCATCCCTAGTAAGACATTTGGAGAGGGGGTTGATTGTACCATTGCTGAAGGAGAAGCCACAGGCATATTTATACCAAGGGCAGATAGAAGCCATTTAGTCTGCAGGACTCCTCTTATGTGACTCTTTTCACCTTAGTGATAAAGTGGCCCCTTGGGCATCTCTCTGGGCCGTGGCTGAACAAGAACATCAATCAGGAGTTAACTCTTAGTCAATCAGGTTTGACTAATTGATGTCCTCATTCTTCCAACACGTTGTAAAACAAGGCATTCACCATACACTCAAAATCTCAAAGCGAATAATTTACATCCTCACCACTGCCAATACTCGATTCTTTGAAAATTTGAATCGATTTTTACCTGTAGTACTGAGGGATGAGTGAGGCAGTAGTCACCTAAGAAAAGAATTTGTCGCCTGTCAATTACATAGAAAATGCAATGTGAGACTAAACCATATAGTCAATGAACAGTATTGTGTTTAGTTTGTCCACAGTTAAAATAAATTTATTTGCTGTTTTATATTTCATTTTTATATTAATACATAAGAAATAAGATATGGTCATTTGCTTTACCCCACATGAGCTCTGAATGGATTTTTTTTTTTTTGGTGAATAGATCAACATTCAGTGTGGACAACTTAAAACTCAATAATGGCCTTAGTGATGTCTTTAAGTATATACTCTCCCTGGCCTTTCCATCTATGTGGTGCTTTTCACACACTTCATAGGTACAGTATCCATGGGGTTTAGAAGTAGCAGCTAACCTAGAAGTGACTAGTCATTTCATGAGGATACTGTGAGGAGTACATAGGAGTGATGGCTGATGGTTGTTATGTGGGGGAAACCTACTGAAAAATGGGACTGCATGTACATGCCAGGTATGTTCTCATTTGGGTACATTAAGGAATATAGTCAAGTGAAAGGCTGTTTTTTCTTTGTTACACCAAACCAAAGTGAACCATTCTCAGTGAACCCCCATCTCCAATTTCCTGAAACAAAAAGAGAAAAAAATTACACTTTGCAAGATGGAATAAGATGATTATTGATTTTTGGTAGCTAAACAGCTAATAATTGAAAATATAGTGGGGAAAAGATATTTTAAATTATTTGTAATATAAAGACCAATCTTACTGGTACATTTTAATTCACTGTCCCTTCCCTCCTGTGAACTACAAAAGTACATTATATTATTCACCCCTTTTCATATTCCATATAATATTCCATTTATTTACATATCTACCTACATATCTACATACACATACACACATGTATATATATATCCCTGGCTTTCCCTTTCTCCACTGGATGGTCACCTCTGTGAGACTAAGAAACAGACCTAGTTTACTTTGTATATCCCACGGGTTCTAGCATAGTGACTTAGAAACAACAGGTGTTTTATCAATATCTATTGAACTTAATTGGAATCATTAAAATCAGAGAAAGAAGGTAGAACACACTTACTATATGAAATACAAGAAAGTCAAAGTTAGAGAGGATCAATTTTAAGTTGAAAATTTAAAATCTATGTTATAGAGAAATTTGCCACAAAGAAAAGGTGAAAAACACCTACTAAAACAAAACACTTGTTATAACAAGAGTGTTTCATGCTTAATTTTAGTGAATTAATTCACAAATTTTAGTAAATTAAAATTAATTTTTAATTGAGAATGTTGCCATGCCCCTTGAAGTATTGTGATTTACAATATTACAAAAGTAGGTTTGAAACTACCGATGCAAAAAATGTTTTGACAAGAAACATTTTGGGCATAAGTCCTATAAGGAGCTTCAAAGATAGACCTCTCCTGATTTCCTGCCCCTGCTGGTTTATGACAGACTTCTTTCTTCACTCACCATTTTCCCATTTCTCTATCCTGTGAAGGAGAGTCAGTGAAGACAGTGAAGGAAAAATAACTGGATAGAAATGCAAGACATTATAGAATGAGACACTGAAAGAGACAGGACACCAGCTAAATTAAGAGTGAAGGTGGCCATGTTATTTGAGAAAGAAAATTATCTTGCTACACGTGTGGAGTTTAGAGATAGCCAACAAAGAGTTAAAATGGTAAAGGTGAAAGGTAAGGAGGATTGCAACACAGGTTGGGCTACATGGTGGCATGTATGGCATAGGAATTAGGGTTCTCTTAAATTATAGGTTAATCTGAATTTAATTGAACTTTGTAAACTAGTCACCTCTAATTTGAGATATTTCCTAAGTTATCTTTTGACTTCTTCTAAGTGATTTCCAGAAAGTCACTGCCTTTGAACTACATGCAAACAGCCACACCCCAAAGAAAATGTAGGCATGAAAAGTAAGGGAAATGAATGTAGGTGCGTGTATATACTGCTTATACATAGAATAAAAAAAAAAAAAACCCTGGAAAAACAAGTAACAAGAAGAATGAGTAATTTAATACTGCCTGGGGCTTGTGTGTGTGCTGGCAAGTTCAGTGGGGTTTGGGTAGCTTTCGGTTTAATAAAAAAAAACAAAACCCAAAAAACCTGAACAACCCACAAAAACCATTGGAAGTGCTAACATTTTCCCAAAGCACCAACCCCATCTCTGGGCCTGTGAACTATGCTAAAGTGGACTTTGCAAGATTGTACAGTAGTCAGGAGAAGATGTTGATCCTGTTGAGTTTTAACTCTATTATCATTGCTTTGTTGAATTCTATTAATGACAATCACTTAATTTGCCCAAGGTTGTTAAGAATAATTGCTTTTGGGTGCCTGGATTTTCCATATCCTTTGATTCCATGACTTAACCACTCTTGAATTCCTATAGTCTTTGCTACCAGTCACATGAATCCTTCTCTGGATCCTATTTTTAAATAAAGTGGAATCACAAAAAATAGATGAAAAGTCATCACCCCCATTCCCCTTTTGGGATTTCTTCTAAGCAATCTGAGATGAAGATTAATTCTATTTTTAAAGACTCCAAGAGAAGGAGATTCTACAACTCTTCACAATATCCTGTTTCAGTGTGTGAGCACCTTGGCTGTACCTTACTTCCTTCACAAGGATGTACTAAAGATTAATGAGATAGTAACAGTAGGAGTTTGGAGACTGCCAGAGTTCGGTGGTATGTAGAAATCACCTGGCCTAATCTCTTAATTTAAGAAGGTGAGGCCTAGCGAGGCTAGTAGAGTTGTGGAGCTAGGATTTGAAGGCATATCTCACCAGACCCCAAGCTGAATATTTTCACCTGAACTCCTTGGTATGCTTCTCCACACATCATGCTAGTATTGAGTAGTGATCTGGGAGAATATCCTCAATATAAAAAGCTTGCCTTTAAAAGATGCTGAGAAAAACGAAACATCTTTGAATACATAGGTATATGAGAGCCAGGATTAAGGATTTATGTACGCCTGTGTTTGTTTTGGCCGTCGATCATTTTCTCTTTCTTGCCTATTTTGGTAGGCGATTTTCTTTAGAAAGTAGGAAGTTGTGGCTGTGAGGGAGATTGATCTTCATTTCATTAAGTGCTAAAAAGTGTGCTCACCTTTGATTGAAAGAGGGTGCATGTTAATTCCTGTAGTAATTTACAGAAGCAACAAAAGGGTTTTCCCCAATCCCTCATCTGGTTTCTACATTCATCTTAGAGCATTTTCTGAACCACACCCTTATTGTGTTACGTAATTTTGGGTGATACCAGGTCACCTTTCCTTGTGATTTTTTTAAAAAAGTGTATCCTAACCGTCGTAAGCAAATTCTAAAGACAAGTCAAGGTCTGCTTTTGATTCTTAGAATCACTACTTAGTCAATGTTTAATAGCTAACATTTGTCTATACTTTCCAGTTAAATGGTACTTTATACACATTATCCCATTTGATTTTCACAATAGTTCTGTGAAATATGTAAAAGTAGTATGACCCTCATTTTATAGCTAGTCTTTCGAAGGCTTAGTTTTTAAAAATAATTTGCCTAAAGTGAAACAACTAATAATTGGCTTGATTCAGGCCTTTTGACTTTTAGCCTGATACTCTATTAACAATTTCAGATGACAATTTCCTTTGTTATTTCAAATGATTATCTCAATCGATCAACATTTACTAAGTACTTACTATAATTGAGTCACTCTACTATGTGCTGGGGATATAAAAACAGAGAATGAAAGTATTCCTTTTTTTCAAGAAGTTTACATTCTAATGGGTAGTGTCAGAAATTAGATTTCCTCTTTTTTTGATAACTCTATGGATATTTTTCTATTGAAGTATAAATATGGCTAATAGAGAATTTTAGTTATTGCTTGTATTTATAAGTTGTTTTTACAGTTCACATGATTTTCCTCACAACTGTGAAGTAATATAGGTATTTACAGAATTTCAGTGTTGGAAGGGACCTTAGGAACAATCAAGTCCAAGGCACACTTGAAAACATCTTACTTACAAATGGGGTCCCCAAGTGAAGGGGAACTCACTGCCACCTGAGAGGGCCATGCCATTTCTGGTCAACTCTTGTTGTTAGGATGTTTTTTCCTGCCTTCAAGTCTAAATTGGTGCTTCTACCTATGGTTTCTCATACTCCCCTCTCTCGAATCAAGCAGATCCATACTAATCTCTCTTCCACACGGCTACACTCCCTACTCCCACCCCCTTTTCCAGGCTAAATCTCCCAAGTTCCTTCAGACAATGCTCATCTGGCATGAAACAGAGGCCTTTCACCGATGAGGTGTGGTGGAAGGGGCACCCAATCAAGAGTTGGAGGAGGTGGGTCTGAATCTTACCTTGGGCCAGACCATTGCACAAACCTTCTTTTATAAATCCATGAGCTTAGAATAAATTACCTGAGGCTCCAGCTCTAGATCTCTGATCTCTGGCTATCCTGATTACCTTCCTCTGGATGTCCTCCAGTGGAGGAGCAAGACTCAAGGCCCAGATGCAAAACACCCAGAAAGCAGCTCAAACCAGGTTAAGATGAAATCAGGAAATGTTTAACAAAATAAATAAAAATGCCTTCGCTAATGTTCATTTGTGGTTTTCTGACTCAATATGCAGCCAGGTGGTACAGTAGATAGAGTGTTAGGCCTGGTTCAAATCTGACCTCAGACACTTACTGGTTGTGTGACCCTGGGCAAGTCACTTCACCCTGCTTGCCTCAGTTTCCTCATCTGTAAAATGAGATGGAGATGGAAGTGGCAAACCATCCCAGTGTCTTTGCCAAGAAAACCTCAAATGGTCATGAAGAGTCAGACAGGACTGAACAAAAATGAACAATGGCAATATGCAGCTGCAGGCATCTGTTTCTATTTGGGTTTGCCATCACTGCTCCAGTGTATCAAGGTCTTTCCTAAACTCCAGTGACCATCACTGAACATCATGCTCCAGGTGTTGTCTGATCCTCTTTTGCCTTCTTATTTCTAGAAGCTATGGGTCTTTTCACGCAACCTAAGGCCATGTAAGCTCTTCCGGTGGTCTTGTCACTCTATTGACTCACATCAACTTTGTAGTCTGCTTAAAACCCAAAACACAGAAAAATAAAACCTAAACCCATAAAATCCTGGATCTTTCCCCCCAAACTTCTATCTGGTTGTCTTCTCCTCCCGCCTTGTCCTTGTAGATTTTTAGGAGCCCAAGTACAAGATTTAAATGTTTATCCCTGTCATATTTCACCTGATTAGGCTGGATCTGGCAAGATCTTTTTGGATCCAGATTTTGTAATCTAATCCCTCCCAGTTTCATGTTATCTACAAATATGATGAGTATACCATGATGAGCGAGCCATGCCTTATTCAAATCACTAACCCTGATGTTGAACAGCATAGCTCTCTGGGGATCCACCAGAGGCCTCTTTCTATATTTAGATTAATTGTTAATGACTTCTTTTTGGGGCCAATTATTCAACTGGTTCCAAATCCATGTAACTGTATACTACATCATTGTTTCTCTTATGCACAGACACAGTCAGCAAAGGTGGGCTTGGGTGAAGACAATGAAAATATGTTAGAAAACAGGGCTCAGCAGTCAGAGACTTTTAGTCTGCACAGGAAACCTCATTTCTAAACATGATGAATATTTTCTTCAAGAAGGAAGGTAGGAAGACCTAGACATTGCGAGCTTCAAATACAAAAGTGAAAGTGATTATTCTAGACATCAATACAAATGTTAACCGGCACCAGGCTCAGCCGTTGTTGCCAGGTGTGATGCAGAAGGCACTCTTGTTCAAGTCTGGCTTGGATTAGGCAATTTCTGAGATGCTGTGAGCTTGTGCCATGTGGAAGGTGGTGTAGACTGGGCGACTGAGGAAAAACGCCATGTAAAAGGGAGCATTTCACAGGGTCTCAGGAGGTAGATGGAGGCTCAGAGATCCTCTAATCCCATACATAGATGAATAGAAATCTCCTCCTTCAACAACTGGTCATCCAACCCTGGTGAGACACCGAGCTCTATGTTTTTGGCCAGCTCCAATTGTCAGGACATGATTTCTGCAGCACCTGCATCCGCTGCCCCTAGGTCTAGTCTCTGGACTCTGTGGAACAAGTCTAATCGATTTCACAATGCAAACCGTTATATATTTGAAGACTGCTATCATGTAGCCACTTTAGATCAGCCTCCTTGCCCCCCTGATTTCATCATTGTCGTTCACTAGAAGTCACTTGATACAGTGAAGACAAACTTTTATTTTGTTGTATTATCTTTAACATTTCAGCAGTTGTCATGAAAAAGGTCTTGTTTGAATGTGATTCATTGTTTCCCTAGAGCACCAGCTGACTAATGGTGCTTACTGCTTTGTATCTCCTTGAGCTTGCTATGGTTAAGGGTTTTATGTGCATTGTAACCTATTGCACAAGTAGCAGCAGACAATCAAAGATTTAAGCAGACAGTTAATAGCTACCAATTTGGGAACTAGAAGTGGAATATGGAGGCTTCATTGAGGGTTTTGGTTTTTGTTCTACTTTTTCCATTAAGACTGGAATCAAGCTTACATGTAAACTATTGGTAATTTAAGTTTCTTTTTGTGCCAACAATGTAAAACTATCTAATTTGAAAAATGTAGGCTACAAAAACAAAGATTTAGGCAAATTTTTAAAAATTTGCCAGTTCCTTTCTTCAGTTTTTGTTGGGTCTCATTAAAGCCTTTCACCATCCTGGCTGTCCTCCTTTGGATACTTTCTATTTTATTTCTTCTTATTCTATTAGGATTATCCAGTCCTTTCTAGGAAAAAGAACCACATTTCAGGTGTGGTCTGCCCACAGAGTAAAACAGGACTGTTCTCTATTAATCCGAATATGATATATTACCTGTATTGAGTTGATGAACACCCAATTTTTTCCCCTGATGAACAGCTATTTATTTAGTCACCTCACCCCTATCTTGTGCTTCTGAAGTTGATTTTTTGAATCCAAGTATAAGACTTTAATTTTATCCCTGGGAAATTACATCCTATAAGATTTGATCTAGTTCTAGACTGCTAAGATCTTTTTTGGATCCTTAATTTTATCTGCTGTGTGAGCTATCCTGGCCAGCTTTAATGAATGTGTTGGAATTCAACAGGTATGAGAGCTAATGAGGAGATGTAGGAATAGGGATTAACATGAGAAAGATAATGAATGAGGTGGGAATTCTCAGAGCATATTTGGTTTTTTTTTTTTATGGCTGGGTGGGGAAAGGTTGGTTGAGGGGGCAAGAGCTGTCCAGTTTGACTGGAGTACATGGAATAGAAGGATTCCATGGATAAAGTCCATCCATTAGCTATTATCTTTACCCACTATCTAAGTATGGTTAGTGTTGGTGGTAGTTAGATTTGCAGTTAGTTATATCTTTGCTGCAATTATAGTTTTAAAATAATAATATATTTAGCTGTTCTTATTGGGAGCTTTTAACACATTAAAAAAGTATTAAAAGCCAGCAGTCTCAGGGTAAAGAGTAAACATGACATCAATTTTCCAGTTTTGACAAACGTCATTTTAATGTGCTAACATCGGATGAAGATTCAGGCCTTTACCAGAATTATTAACATAAACAGAATTTAGGGCGGCTAGGTGGCGCAGTGAGTAGGGCGCTGGCCCTGGAGTCAGAAGGACCTGAGTTCAGATCCGGCCTCAGACAACGCACACAAACAAAAAACCTAGCCGTGTGACCTTGGGCAAGTTACTTAACCCCAATTGCCCTCCAAAAGCATAAACAGAATTTTCCATTCTTTGGAAATTAGCTGGTTGTGAAAATTAGAGAACAAATAATGTAGAAATAATTCATATTATGTGATAGATGCATTTTGGTGTACCCAAAGTACCTAGAGCTTGACCTTTGTATATGGTCCCAAAAGACTTTTAAATCATCTTGAACAATTTTTTTTTTTTATAACCTAGACCTGAGGGGAAGAATGGGTTTAAATTAAACAATGATTGAAAACAGTGTAAGATTAAGGCAAAATAAATTATCTTTACATATTTGTTCTTCTCTAAGTCCTTCTAAATAATCTTTATCCTTTTAACTAGGTGATACAGTGGACAGAGTGCTGGGCCTAGAGTTAGAACGATTTATCTTCCTGAGTTCAAATCTGGCCTTAGACACCTACTAGCTGTGTGACCCTGGGCAAGTCACTTAACCCTGTTTACCTCAATTTCCTCATTTGTCAAATGAGTTGGAGAAGGAAATGGCAAACCACTCTAGTATCTCTGCCAAGAAAACCCCAAATGGGATCATGAAGAGTCAGACATGACTGAAATGGGTGAACAATATTCATTTGGCAGCTAGGTGGCATATTGAATACAGTGCCCGACAGAATCAAGAAGACTTGAATTCAATTATACCTCAGACACTACTAGCTGTGTGACCCTAGGCAAGTCACTTAGCTTCTCTCCCTCAGTTTCCTCATCTGTGGGATAATATAATAAAATGGGGATAATAACAGCACCTACCTCACAGGGTTATTGCAAGGCTCAAATAAGATTTCATATATATATATACATATATATATGTATATATATGTATATGTGTGTATATACACAATATACACATATGCATACATTTATGTATGTATGTTATATAGAAAATATTATTTTATATATTATATATCTTTGTAAACCTTAAAGCACTATATACATTATCATTGTTCTCCTTATTCTTATTGAAAATTAGAAGTAGAAGGAATCTTAGAAATAATCTGGCCCAATTGCCCTATTGAAAGATGAGGCAGCTGAGGCCTTAACTGGTTGGCTGATCCATCTACACCAACCTGCCTGATAATAGCAGAGGAGGACTTGAATCCAAGTCTCCTGAATCCTATTCCAGTGTTTTTGTTCCTTGTTTCAACAGTTTTTATTTTTTATTAGGGAAAATTATGTAGTTGAGTATAAGAATATGCTAATTTTTGCTTCCCAGTTAATCAATCTATAGTCAGAAGACCTAAGTTTAACTCCTGGTTCTGTGTTAAGGTTGGTGTTGGCTAATATGGAAGTAATTTTTTTTTTTTTTGCTTTTTGGAGGGCAATTGGGGTTAAGTAACTTGCCTAAGGTCACACGGCTAGGTTTGTGTGGATTAAGTGTCAGAGGCCGGCTCCGAACTCAGGTCCTTCTGACTCCAGGGCCGACGCTCTACTCACTTTGCCACCTAGCCACCCCCTGCATTTGTAATTTTTAATTTCTTATGAGATGAGATGGTTGGACTAGATTGGGGGTTCTTAACTTCGGTTTGTGAACTGATTTAAAGAATTGGTCAGGAAAAATTACTCTTTATTTCACTGTAATTGGTTGTCTTAGTACTCTTATGTATTTTATTTTGTGCATTCAAAAACATCATTCTGGGAAAGGGCCCATGGACTTCATCAACTTGTTACTCCATCACAGAAACAGATGAAGGAGTCCTGGACCCAGTGATCTCTGAGGTTTCTTTCGTCTCTAGACCATTTTATGAAATACAGTGGGGATAAATGAGGCCCTTGGATGAAAAAGATCAACTTCATAAGTATAAAATAGATAAAGCCTGGATAGACAGACAGCAGTGGCTTTGAAAAAGCTCTGGAGGTTTTAGTGAAACTCAATTCACGGTAAGTCAGCAATGTAATGTAGCAGCCAAAAGACCTAATGCAATCTTCAGCTGTGTTAACAGGGGAGACATAGTTCTACTGCAATCTGTCCTTGTCAGACCTCATCTGGAGTACTGTATTTAGTCCTGAGCACCAGGTATAAGAAAGACATTTGATCAGCTGTCACTGATTAGTTTACAGTGTCCAGAGAAGGGCAACCAAGGTACTGAAAGGCCTTGAGTTGATGTTATATTGGGATCAGCTGAAGGAGCTCTAGGCAAGCATAGCCTGGAAAAGAGAATGCCAGTGATCTAGGATTTTGGAGATCTGTCACATGGAGGAAGGGATGGAATTGTTAGGTTTCTCACTAGCAGGCTTAACCTGGGGAGCAATAGCGGGGAAGTTGTAAGGAAGTCAAGTTAGACTTCATGTCAAGAAAAACTTCCTACCAATCAGAGCTGCTTGTGGTAGCTCTGGTTTCCAGGTGGTAGTGGGCTCTCTGGGAGGGGGAGGTGCTCCTGTCCTCGGAGGAGCACAGGAGGAAGGGCATTTCCAGCACAGGTCTCCTCTTGTCAGGCATGTAATAGTGGGGAAGGCTTTCTCTGTATTGGTTGAATGAGATTGACACTCAGTCTCTTAGATTCTGTGATGCACAGTCATACAACATTTGTTTGGACTTATCTTTCTGACACCATGTTGTCTCTTCAAATTCCTCATTAAGTCCTTGAAAAAACAACAGGCAAGCATGTTTCTAGGTAGTTAGGGAAAAGCTGGAAGATGGGTTTGTGTATGGGGGAGAGGGGGAGAGAGAAAGAGAGAGAGAGAGAGAGAGAGAGAGAGAGAGAGAGAGAGAGAGAGACAGAGAGAGAGAGAGAGAGAGAGAGAGACAGAGAGAGAGAGAGAGAGAGAGAGAGAGAGAAAGAAGAAGAAGAAGAAGAAGAAGAAGAAGAAGAAGAAGAAGAAGAAAGAAGGAGGAGGAGGAGGAGGAGGAGGAGGAGGAGGAGGAGGAGGAGGAGGGAAGGAGGGGGAGCAGGGGAAAAGAAGAAGGAAGTTTGAGAGATTAAATTGAAAATATCTTTTAGGATAAAATCCCTTAGTTCTGTGAAACACTGCAACATAATTTAGATGATCTCATAGACAAACCATGGGTTATTGTTAGGAGAGCAGCTAGACAGCCATGTTTCACAGAATATTGCAAAACTTTTGAGGTTGATATCATAGAAAGAAATCATGCCTTCCCACAAACTGACCTCTGATACTACTGTCAGAGACAAAATAGGAGTTTAAACGAGGGGTGGTCTGATCCAGGATGCTGCGTTTTATATTCTTTTGTGCATAAGTTCACCTTTCTACAAGCTTCAACACAGTAAAACATAGAAACATGCTCTTTTTTTTTTTTACGCAAACCTTAAATATCTTATAAACACTAAATGAAAATGTGTTACCTGCTCTGTGTAGTCTTCTCTTGATTCTCCTTTAAAAAGAAGAGATTACTGGAATTTAATTCTGTAACATCATACTGGAACTCAGTGAAAAAACATCCTCACAGATTATTAGCATAAATTTCAATTTCTTTATTGTAAAGCATAGCAATTCTTAAAAATAAATTGCATTAGGAATAAATTGAAATGCTGAACAGCCTTAGAGATAGACATGAATTCCCAGTAGTTCCTAATAAAGATTGTTTTAAACCCAGTTAAATTAACATTGCAAAAAAAACACTAAGTTGAGAAATGTGTCAATGGTAGGTATAACTTTCAAATTTACCGATTATTAATTAATGTTAGCCACAATATAATGCAGCTGGGTGTTGCACTGAATCTTGTTCCATAAAATTTCTTATGGATGAAACAGTAGATGTATGAGTCAACAGTTACTAATATTTTTTTCTTGTCACTTTTTTTTTTGGTCAACATGGAGGTCTGAGATTTTTTCATGCCTTTAGTTTCAATCACTCAATTGGCAATATGACCATGTCTTCCCCATCCTCAAAAAACAAAACAAAACAAAACCAAATCCAACACTCCTGCTAATGATTATCCTGTTTCTCCCCTCCCTTTGGTGGCTAAACACCTTGAGAAAACTGTCAATTATAGATGCTTCCACTTTCTTTTCATGTTCTTCTTAACTCTCTATAGTCTGCTTCTGACTTCATCATTCAACTGAAATCGTTTTTCCCAACATTACTAGTGATCTCTTATTTGATCAATCTAATGGCCTTTTCTCAATCTTCAGCCATCTACACCTTTCTGTAATGTGTGACACTGTCAATTATTTTCTCCTCCTTGATATTCTTTTCATTATCAGTGACTATGACCTTCTAAGGTTTTTCTTCTGGTCTGACTGATTCTTTTTTCTCTCCTTTGCTAAATCTTCATCTACATCATGGCTGCTAACTGTGTCCCACACGGGTCTGTCCTGGTTCCTTTTCTCCCTCGATTAGGATTTCACGGGCAATCTACTCAGCTCCCATAGTTTCAACAATTATCTTAGATCTGCTTGTCCAGCCTAAACTTCTCTCCTCACCTCCAGTTTCATATCCCCAACTGCCTTGAACAGATGTTTTATACATCTTAAATGAAAAAAAAAATCCAAAACTGAAACTCACTATCTTCCCCCCCCCCCCAACTCTCCTTTCTTCTTAACGTCCCCGTTATTGTCAAGGAACCACCATGTTCCCAGGTATCCAGACTTCCAATCTAGGTGCCTGGCATACAGTAGATGTTTAATAAATGTTAGTTGGCCACAACTCTGCATCTCAACTATCCTGTCTACTTATGTTGCTGTTCACCCTCTTGTATGTATTGCCCCAAAATGGCTGGTGCCCCATTTTTCTATTTATTCATTCAATAAATGTTTATATATATATGTATATATATATACATATATATATATATATATATATATTCTGTGCAAATTACTGAACTATGTGCTAGGGGAGATACAGTGATTAAGATGACATTATCTCAGCCCTTAAGGAGAGAAGACCTAGAAGAGAAGACACACACACAACCATAATATACAACCTCTGCTTGCCTCAGTTTCAGCATCTATAAAATGGAGCTAATAATAGAGCCTACCTCCCAGGGTTGTTGTTGTATCAAATCAGATTAATAATTGTAAGTGCTTAGTACAGTGCCGGCCACACAGTAAGTGCTATATCAATTTAACAATTGTTGTTGTGATTTCCCTTAAGGTCCCATTACTAATTTGCATGGGTAGTCTGCACAGCACAAGGTCTGGAAGCTCCCACCAAGCTATCCACGTTTTGAGTCTGGGCCCAGTGAAGACCAACTTAAGTAAGTTCAGAGAAACTTATCACCAAAATGTTGGTCATTAGGTGATGAATTAAAAAAAATTTTTTTTGGACCATAGCAAATCATAAACAATAGAAAGATTGTGACCTGAATTAAGGACTTAGCACAGTGATGAAATCAGGCCTCTTTTGAAATACCATAGTATGATAAAGGTATTCACTTTGAAGGTTTACAAGATGACTCTCATTTTTGTCTTTAGTCCCAACTGCTCTCCTTAGCTCCAGACTCATGTTAATTCCTGCCCACTGGATATCTCTGCCTGAATGTCCTATGTGCATCACAAATTCAACGTGTCTAAAACTGAATTGTGAACTTTCACTCAAAGTCTGATCCTCTTCCCTACTTTTGGCTAAATGGTTACATTTACCCAAACTTGAATTCTTTGATTTCATCTTCTCCTTCTTTCCACCCTTCCCTACCCCTCATCTAATCAGTTGCCAAGTCCTATTAATATCAATGGAAACAATTTAGGGTTAATTTAGTTTACTCCTTTGAATGGAAAGCTCCTTCATGATATCTATTTTCCTTTAAGTTATATATTTTGGCTATGAGAATAATTATCCTTACCTTCTGAATTCCAGGTTAAAGTGTTTTCCATCAAGGGTGCAGTGTAGTTGTCCTCAAATTTACTCTCTCTTTCAGGTGCTGGTCTATTGTATTTCGGTCTTGTGGCAGGAGAAAAACAGAGACGTGATGGTAAGAAAATATTTTTTAACTTTTCTCAAGTATTGAACAAGACGACAATACTTTTCAAACCATTGTAGTACTTTTTATGTAATGTCTTCTTTTTTCAGGAGAGATCTTTCCATTGCAATTATTCGTAATTGATATTTTTTTCAGGCAAAGCAAAGTATGAAATCTTTGGCCTTCACCTCATTAAGACTTTCATTTAACTGAGTGTTTTGAATACCAACTAGATTAATTTATACAAATGGCATATTTTCTATGGAATTGGTTCTCGGGAACAGTCCTCAGTCAGATAGCAGAGGAACAAGAAAACAATGTGGATACCAGCATTTTCCATAGTTAAGACAGACGATACAAGTGTATGCTTTTATCCTTAGTCTTTCACTAAAATACTCACAGCCCATAGGTCAGGAGCTTTCATTTTAAGCATTGTTTTTAATTTTGTTCATCTGAAGGGAACTACCGTCAAGTAACAGTATACATAGAAATATTTATATTTAGGTTTTGATATTTTGCATAATACTCTTTTCAGGTTAGAAGTTTACTATTACTTCCCTATGACTTTCCTAATTTTTCTCCCCTATGGCAAGAGATTGTCATTCCTTCCTTTAATAAATATTTGGTAAGTGTCCAGTATATGGAAAATACTGTGCTAGGAACTGATGGAAAGTATAAAGATGAAAAAAAAATCCCATAGGCCTTGCCTGCATAGAGCATAAAATCTAAATCTAATAAGGGAGATAAGAAATGGACACAAATAATTCTAATATAAGACAGAAGACAATAAATACGTAGGAAAGGTACAAAGAAACTGCTATGAAAGTCCTACGGAGAAAGAGCTTCTGGTCAAGCAATCAGGGAAGACTACATGGTGGCATTTGGGCCATTTGGGTCTTGAAGGAGGGGTGGGAATAGTGAAGGAGACTGAAATGATATGGGAGAACATCCTAAGCAGAGGGAATACATGTACAAAGGCACAGAGGTTTTCTTGCTTGTTAATTTACTGATGTAGTTGTGAAATCATAGTCAGGTACAATATATATGATGGCACACAGAACAAATAAGGTTTGAAAGATAAGCTGGCATCAGATTTTGCCTCAGGAAAAAATGTCTTGAATGTTAAGCTAAAACTTAATCTGGGGTCTGCAAACTTGATCTTTAAATATTTTGATAACTAAATATCAACAAAATTAGTTTCCTTTATAACTTATTTTATTTTTTGCATTTGAAAGCATAATTTTGAGAAGAGATCAATAGGTTTCACCAGATTACCAAAGGAGTCCAGGACAAAAGAAAGACAAGCATCTCCGTCAGGGGGTTTGGACTTGGCAGGCCACTGGAGGTTTCTGATGATTAAATCTGGGCTTTGGAAAGAGGAATCTGGCCAAAGGATGAATTGCAGGGAACCATAAAGTCAAGAGGACATTGCAAAAGCCCATCCAAGTGTTAATGTAGGAGAGACTGAGACTATGGATGTTATTGGGAATGGGAAAGCTAGGATGGATATAAGAAACAGTGCTGATTTAAACTGTTCTAACACAGAGCTTTTACATTCCTTTGAATTTTCTGTAATTAAATCAGAACAATGATTTAAGTATTATACCATCTAAATGGTTGAGGCTTCATGGTATCTTTGCATTCTGAGCTACATTTATTGAATATTTAGGTTAACTTTTAATGTGCTGAACTCTAGTGGAGAAAAGGTCTTTGCAAATATAAAGAGGTACATTTATAGTTGTGATATGGTGATTTGAAATCAATGGATAATGATTTTGGCTTATATTTTGATCCGGTGATAAGTAAGCCTTGCAAATGTAACATAAAATTCTGAAGAAAAACTCTATCTCTGAGCATGTAAAAAAGCTAGAGGGAGATCTGGATTTTCCTGGATACTTTTCTTTCTCATCCCAGCAGAGTGAAAGTTATTCAGGCAGCTGAGAATCCATAAAGCAACATTTTCCCTCATCCGCTTTCCTTGAGCCATATTAAAGCCACAATAAATGCAAGTACTCCTTTGCTTTAAGCTTTATTGGCTCAGAAAAAGAAACCAAGAAACTTCATTGGAGACCAGATTAGGCCTAAGAGAGAGATTCTTTTTTGCTCTTTAGCCCCATTATCAGTCCAGTAGTATCTCGCTCAGCTTTCTCACATGTGGCTACGGATTCAGCAGAGGATGGTAAACTGCTTTTTGGCAGCCAAATTGCCAAAACCCTTCTATTTTCATGTTCTAAAAGAGCTTACATTGTCCATCCTCTTTGAATGTGTCTTTAAAATCGGCCAATGCTGGGAGGATTTTAGACATAGACCAAGGGTTATAAAAAAGATGTTGCTGTTTAGCTTATAGTTTTATAGTCAACAAACATAAAAAGCCCAGTGGGGATAAAAGGAACTTAACCAGTTCTGTCTAATACATATAAATCCACCTTCGAGCTCAGAAAACTGGAAGTACTCAGTGTACTACTACGTTTATTTCAGTTTAAGATGCCGAAAAGGGCCTTCTGCACATAAACCACATAGCCTCTTCTTATGCCAAGTTACTGCAAATTAAAAGACGGAGATGTGTAAACAAGGTCAGCCTGGGCCGGCCAACTTGGAATGGGATAATTGTCAGCTTTTTCTGTCGGCCCTGACAGTTTGTTTTGAGTCAACATTAATGAACTATAGGTTATAAAATATTTTTAATAGATCAATTGCCAGGCACTTTGTTGACAAATTTCCCTGTTTTGCAAGGGCTGAAAATTTCCACCTGTGAAGTTTGTGAGTGCATGGGGAATCTAATTAGTGTTTCTTTTTTTGCTACCAATGATGGTAGAATGTAATTTTAGAAGCATCTTTTCCAGTTGGAAGGCAAATATTTAGATAGGAATCAAAATTATTTTAAACCAATGTAAGCAAGCAGTCATTTCACTCTGACTTCAGATTTGCTAAGCATTAAGATACCAACCTATAGGACACTTATTTTAGGGTACATGGTTGCAAAGATAGTGGTGTGATGGCCTGGAAAAATCAAAGGCCTGGGAGTTAGCAGATATGGGCTCTGGTCTCCAATCTACCACACACTGGCTTGGGGATGCTGGGCAAATCTTTGAGTCTTTTTCCTTATCTACAGAGAGGTTTGGGTTTGATGGTTTCTAAGATCTCCTCCCATTCTGAGATTTCATGATTACTAGTACTACACAGAAATACTCATAGAACCATAGTCTCAGGGATTATTTGGTCCAACTTCTTCATTCTAGAGGTGAAAGAAAGAAAGTTTGTCAAGTAGGAGAGCATGTATGATAGAAAAAAAGATGAGCTTGTCTCATGTCAAGGATAGCTGGACAGCTGGAGTGTTCAACTGCCATCCTCACAATGTCAGGTGGATGTGAGGGAGGCTTCCAGAATGCTGGGTGAATTCCTTGTGGCTAATTTATGCGGAGACAGATATGAATCACATAGGATGGATAGGAAGGTATGGATGGGTTGCAACCTGCATCACTAAAGGGCACATCCAAATTAACGAGTGTATTGATCCATTTGAGTCTTTGAGGGCACACTTAAATCAGGGAGAATATAGACTCATTCCTCACATTTTTGTACTTTCCCTTTCTTACCCCATGATTCTTCCCCTTTCTACTACTGCTTCTTTGTATAAGTTTTTCTCTGATCTGTTTGTTTTATTTATAAGAGAAAATGCAATCAGAAAATGTTATTTTTTATTTACCTTTCTCTTTTAATTAACAGAGTAAGTATAATATGGTTATGAGTCAACATTTGCTTCAGGTCTAAATTTACCTAAAGGTTTTTTTTCTTAATCAGTTGCATAGTTAAAAATATAGTCTTTGCTTCAGCTTAGAATTTTCATATTTTTGTACTGATAGCATAATTTCAATATCCTTACACACCTGTCTCACCTGATGCTGAGGTGGTTATACAAAATCATTACTTCTTTAGTGAAACAACATTATAAATGAGAGATCTGTTCCTGAGCAGTCAAAATTTGGACTTTAGAAACAAAATTCGTAGTTGTAGAAAACTGAAAATGCAGTAGAGAATAGAAGGTGCCATGGTGTACATGGCTAGGCTAGGTTGGGCTGACTGGTCAGACCTGAGGTGTGGAAACCTGACAAATTCCTTGAGATTTGTGGCTAGTGGGCAGCTCCATTCTGTGAAGGAGAACCTGCAGTTTGGCTGGAAAGCAAAGTCCGAAGTCCTGGGGAGCAAATGGAAATTGACCAGCAGGGGGCACCTGGCTTTTGGAGGAGGAATTTGAACTGACCCTTCCTGAGGCACTGGAAAGCTGTTTGGAGACACTGAATAGGGGAAGAAATGTATCCAGAGACATCCTGAAAGGAAAATGAGAAGAGGGGGCAATTCTTTCCCTTTCAGGAATCTCACAGCCTCTTGCTTAAGGTCTAGCTAGAAATGACACCTCTCCAATGAATTCAGACATTGTCTGTCTCCCTAGCTATCTATTTTGCCCACCTTGGGGTGGAGGTGGGGTGTGGGGGATGTAGGGAGGGGTGGTAGTTACAATCCTCAGAGAGACAGAACATTGGAAAAGTGTTAAGTTCTAGTGAAAATCACTGATTAAAGATGGAGCCTTGGGGGGTGGCTAGGTGGCACAGTGGATTAAGCACCAGCCCTGGGGTCAGGAGGACCTGAGTTCAAATCTAGCCTTGTGACCTTGGGCAAGTCACTTAACACCAATTGCCCTGCCCTCCCCTCTCCAAAAAGAAAAAGAAAAAAAAAAGATGAAGCCTTGGTGTTCAGGAACCAAACCTTCTCTCCTTCCAAACCATTTAATTGGATAATGGGCAGTTGCTTTGAACTCACAAGAGTTCACCTGGGAATGAAGAAATAAAGAAGCAAGGAACTACATTAGAACAGAACTGTAAGACCCCAAACTCTATAGATCAGGGATTCTTAACATTTCTTATGTTATAGGCCCCTTTGGTGCCAACCTGATGATGATGCCTATGGACCCCTTCTCGGGATGTTTTTAAATATATGAAATAAATATATTAGATCCCAAAGAAACTAATTATATTGAAATAGAGTTATTCAAATATTTTTAAAAAGAACAAGTTTGTGGACCCTGGGTTCGGAACCTCTGACATAAAGGAACTTGACCTTGGGGCTGACCTGGATCCAGGGTCTTGACTTAAGAAAGGATTCAGGTTTGGATTTCCTCCTGTAAAATGAGGGCATTAGATATGATATTCCCCCAATCTGCTGGTTTTGGAGTCAGAGGACTTTCTTCAGGTCCTGCCTCTGTGACCTTGGTCAGTCATTTCCTCAGTTTCCTCAGCAGTAGATGGCCTGTAGGGTCCTTTATATCTCTAAAGCCATGATAATTCATATATTCACTAATTCATGTTGGTGTTTGCTTCTGTTAATCTGGATTATACTGTATGACTGTCCAGAGATAGCTAAGTCAATGAGTACTTCTTGCTGTTTAGTCATCTCAGCTGTGTCTGACTCTTCCTGACTACATTTGGGATTTTCTTGGAAAAGATACTGGAGTGATTTGCCATTTCCTTTTCCATCTTATTTTACAGGTGAGAAAACTGAGGCAAGCAGGGTTAAGTGACTTGGCCAGGGTCACACAGCTAGTAAGTGTCTGAGGTCACATTTGAACTCAGAGAGGAGTCTTGCTGACTCCCCACCTGGCACTCTACCCACATCGCCACCTCGCTGCCAATTGAGGCATTTACTACATATGCTTATTACATGTCAGGCAAGGTGCTAAGTGCTGAGGCTACAAAGAAAGGCCAAAACAAACAAAAACCACAACAGCCCCTTCCCCCAAACTTCGACTAGAAGAACAACAATAAAAACCAGTCCCTGCTCTCCAGGAGCTCACAGTCTACTGGAGAAGATGGATGTGGAAAGAGCAAAGTACAAACAAGATGTGTACAAAATAAACTGGAGGGGTGGCTAGGTGGCACAGTGAATAGAGCGCCGGCCCTGGAATCAGAAGGACCTGAGTTCGGAGCCGGCCTCCGACACTTAATCCGCACAAACTAAAAACCTAGCCGTGTAACCTTGGGCAAGTTACTTAACCCCAATTGCCCTAACGGGGCGGCTAGGTGGCGCAGTGAGTAAGAGCGCCGGCCTTGGAGTTTGGATGACCCGAGATCAGATCCGGCCTCAGAAAATGAGCACCCACGCATAAATAATGACTAGCCGTGTAACCTTGAGCAAGTTACTTAACCCCAATTGCTTTAAAAAAATTTTTTTTAATAAAAAAAAAAAATAAACTGGAGATAATTGTTCCACTCTGTTTTACTCCTATGATTGTTAGAGTGTCCAGATCTAAACTCTCTTAACTTTTAGAGTCGCAAGTTTGTGAGATTCTCCTTAAAAGAACTCTAAAAAAGTACTTCCTGTTGTTCACTTGGTTCAGCTATGTCTGACTCTTTGTGACCCCACTTAGGGTTTCTTGGCAGAGATACTGGAATGCTTTGCCATTTTCTATTCCATCTAATTGTACAGATGAGGTGACTGAGGCAAATAGTTTATAGAAAAAGTGTAATATGTAATTATGCTAAATGATTAGCCTCATCACAGTGACCTATAGGCAGCAACGTAGCAAAGTAGGTGAGCTCTGGGCGGCCTGGAGACAGGAAGGCTTAAATCCAGCCTCAGACACTTCCTAGCTATGTGACCCTCAGCAAGTCACTTAACTTCTGCTTGCCTCAGTTTCCTTAACTGCAAAATGAAATAATATTTGTAAAGGTCTTAGCATAGTGTATGGCACATAGTAGGTGTGTTATAAATTATTTTATTATAATAATTATGATGATGATGATATATCTTGGGATCTTAAAAGCCACTAAATCACCTTAATTAGTGACTATATTATATCATAATAGCATCAAATATTAGTACTTCCACTTTCAAAAGTCCTTTACATTTGTTATTTCATTTGAACTTCCTTTTCCTCTATGAGGCAAACATAGCATGTGTTTTGCAATAGTAAAATAAAGGCCTATGAGAAAATTCATTTGGTTCAATTCATTCAACTACTTTTGTATGGTCTATGGAAAGAGCACAGGACTTGGGAGACTGACTACTTCCACAGTCCCAGTACTGATGTGAATTTGTTGTGTGACTGGACAAGTCAATTCACCTCCTGAGCCTTCATTTCTACATCTGTAAAAGAGAGACAGTGTTAGCAATGCCAGCTTCACAGGGTCTTGTGAGACAAGCAGTTCATGCCTTACCCCTTCCTATTAGATTTTAATCTCCTCTGGAACAGGGAATACATCTTTGTTTCATCTTTGTATCCCAATTACCAAACAGAGTACATTGCCTATAAGTAAGCACTTAATAAGGGGGAGCTGGATGGAGAAGTGGACAGAACACCAGGCCTGGAGTCAGGAAAACTCATCTTCCTGAGTCCAAATCTGACCTCAGACACTCACTAACTGTGTGACCCTGGGCAAGTCACTTAACTCTCCCTCAGTTTCCTCATCTGTAAATGAGCTGGAGGAGGAAATGGCAAACCACTCCAGTATATTTACCAAGAAAACCCCGAAATAGGGTCACAAAAAGTCAGACATGACTGAAATAACCAAACAATAAAACACTTAATAAATACTTGCTAAATAGAAAATGGGAAGATCCAAGACTTGGGGAACCAGAAGACCTGGTTTGAGTCTTTTTTTTTTCATCACTGTCTAGATTTGTGTGACTTCAGTTAGCTTATCTAATAATACCAGCCTGTAGCACCAACATGATATTAACAGTGCTTATGGCTATGAATATGTTGGTATAATTCTGAATTGCAAAATATAAGACTCTATGTGTATAAGACAGAAATAAAACATTTATTCAGACACCAGAAAGCCTAATCCCAACACCAGAAAACTGAATCCATCATAGCAACGAAGAAATCTATACACAAAAACACTGCAGAGAGCAATACCATCCCCAAGTCTTCCTCCTGCTAGGGCCTTCCCACAAATGAACACTCACAGCTCGCTGTCTGCTTCCTCTCTCCCTCAGCTCTAATAGCTCTGACTCTCAGCTCTGACTGCTATGACCAACTTCTTCTCAGCTCTGTTCTACCCTTTCTGCTCCACCTGCTCTGCAAGCTCCTCCCACCACAGACTTATGTGACTCAGGCCATGTCAATCAATCAGGTCATATGGACCTATTAATGGATGGGAAAGATCTTCCCATTAAGCTAAAACACATAAACACTACACAGTCCAAGATTATATGGCACTTGTAGTTTATAAAACATTTAATATATTTTATTTCATCTTTATCCTTATGATAATTCTGAGAGGCAGGTAGTGAATTTGTCTTCCTATTTGCAGATGAGCAGAGGGAGGCCAGATAAAGTCACATAGTGATATAGATAGTGAGTAGCAGAATTTGGACTTGAACTCATCTTCAGTACCTGGCCCATAGTAGGTGCTTAATAAATATTTATGGCTTCTGATTCCAAATCCAGCGCTCTTTTTCACTACCCAATCATAGCTATCCTACCTAAAACTCTGCCTTTTTTCCTCATGTGTAATTATAGTTTTTCAGAGTTACATTTAATAATAGCTGCCATTTATACAGTCCTTTAAGGTGCTTTGCCTACATAATTTCACACAGAAGGCAAGCACTAAAGATCCTATTACCTACATTTTTGGAGAAGAAAATTTAGTCTCAGAGGTTAAGTGATTTGTCCATGGTCACGAGGCTACTAGGTATCAGAGAAAGAATTAGAACCTCAGGTTTTTGTGACTTCAACTCCAATGTAGGTAGTCTATGCCATATATGTATTAAAAATTTACCTTTTAATGTCTAGGTACTGACAAAGAGATGAGAACAATAATACTTATATTACCCACCTCCCAGGGTAGCTGTGATTATTAGATGAGATAATGTTGTTAGCCAGGACAAGAGGTTACTGCCCAGGAATGAATGTCAGGGGCTTTTACCAGACTGAGTAGAGGGGAAGTGGCAACATTTAAGCCAGCTTTGCATTACCTTCAGGGCTGGCATATGTCAGTCTTTAAGAGAATTAAAGTTTAGGTATGTGAGAGAATGTGGAAGCATTATCAGGTAAGGGCTCCAGAGACTTTGTGTCACCTTGGCGATATTCCATATGCCATCCTGGTGATAGCAGAGGGAGTCTGGTAGTTATACCTACAGGCATGGTGGTCAGGAGCTAGTGTGCTTTTTCTGTGTTTTCCTATGGGGCTTGCATGGTTCACTGGGTCTCTTATGTACTGCTTAGAAGCCAGTTAGTCAGTCAACTCGAATTTATTAAGTGTTTACTATGTTAAGTGCTGGTAATACAAGGGCAAGAGACAGTCCCTGCCCTCAAGGAGCTTACTATCCAATGGGAGGAGATATTAAGTTAAAAACTATGTATGAATTTTACATATTATGTATGTGTATGTGTGTATATATGTATGTGTGTGTATATATATATATACTGTTCCACATAATAACACATATATACATGTACATTATACATGTAATTACACATAGATATATAAAATAAACTAGAGATTATTAACAAAGAAAGAACCTAGCATTAAGGCGGACTGGAAAAGACTTTTTTTTTTGCTTTTTGGAGAGGGGAAGGCAGGGCAGTTGGGGTTAAGTGACTTGCTCAAGGTCACATGGCTAGTTAAGTGTTAAGTATCTGAGGTTGCATTTGAACTCAGGTCCTCCTGACTCCAGGGTGGGTGGTCTATTTACTGTACTACCTAGCCGCCCCTGGAAAAGAAGTTCTGTAGAAAACAACTTTGGTTGGGACTTGATGGAAGCCAGGACACCAAATATGTCTAAGAAGGAATCTGAAAGGTGACAACATTTTGCAGATTTGACTTCAGAGCCATGTCTCAGATTCTTCTCCATGGAGCTCAATCCTGTCATCTGGTAAGATTGCCCAACAATGGGCATCTTTCTGACTGCAAGTGACAAATGTAGGTCAAAGTATTTTGAGATCATAATATAACTTGCAAATCTTAACCAGGACTCCGCATTTTAGGCTACAAGCCCTTAAGAGACTTCTAGGGGTCATCCAGTGAGGCCACGTAACTTAGCACATCTCATAGGCCCAGGCCTAAAAGAAATCAAGCAACATATATTTTAAACAATTTTAACGACAGTGAATGAGGCCTTCAGTTTTCTTAGCAACTTTTGGAAATTATAACAATTCTCTAAATTTTCTATCTTTTCTCCAACAGATACACTATCACCAATTTTGTATTTGTCTTTTGCTTTGAAAGCGTTTGGCTCTTCCTAGAATCCCTTTAAAATTATAATATGTAAATTCTGCCAATTCATAAACTACTCACAACAGTTTGTGTAACAGCTCAAAAATATTACATTGCTACTAGGACCACACTAATAAGACATCATTTATTTCATATTATTAGCTACTGAAAACTCGAGAGACGCTTTAAGGATTTGTGACTTTTGTCTCCAATGATTTAGATGGCCACTCATCCGGTGATATATGGTCTACATGATTTGCTATTAGCTAAAAAAAAAATTCCAGCACCCGGCAGCCAAGCTTCTGGTGATGAACCTATTAAATAAGTTTGGAAAGACATTAAACGAGAAGACACAGGGAAGACAGGAACTATATTTTCCAACATTTGAAAGGCTGTCATATGCAAAAGGGATTAGACTTGTTCTGTTTGGCCCCAGAGGGCAGAACCTGGCCCTATGGGTGGAAGATGCAAAGAGACCCATTTAGACTTGAAGTCAGGGAAAACTCTCTAGCAATCAGAGCTATCCTAAAGGTGGAATGTGTTGCCTGAGGAGGGAGTGAGCTCCTCTTCTGCAGGTCTTCAGGCAAAGGCTGAAGAAACAACCGTCTGGCATGCCGTAGGTAAGGGTGGGGGGCTGTGGAGCTCCCATTCCAGCTCCGTCATCCTTGGCACTGCCCCCTCTCAGGGTGGCTGAGGGGAGAAGTGAGATTGCACGTGGAAAGAGCTCCGTGGCTCTAACCTGCTCCATAAATAGAAGCTTAATATTAAGTAGCGGTCAGGAGCAGAGAGTCATGCTGGACCTCTGACCACAGCTGTCTGTGGCCGGGCTTGGGCTTGTTCTTCTTCACTCTGGGGGGAGCTGTGGCAGCTTGACATCTGCACTGCCCAGAGGCATCTGGGAAGGCACTGAGCCCAGAGCTCACTTAGGAACATGCCGTTCAAAATGATTCGTGTCCAAGTCCTCTCCCACGGCTGCTGGGTCTTAGACGTCCTCGGGTACACTTTTATTTTGTGGGGAGGTCTTGTAGAGCAGTGGGAAGGGGCTTGAGGCAGAGGGGCACCTCTGCTGCCTCATCTGGAAATTGACGTGGACAATACTTGCACTGTCTTACGGTGGCAGAGGCGAGGAAACACCCGTGTCACACGCTATAGAAATGTGAAGGCTGCTGATGCTGTCAAAGGAGAGCGCGGCTAGGGGGCGCTGTGGCTCATTTTCAAATTCTGTTTTTGACAGCTGTGTGACCCTGGGCAAGGAACTCAACTCCTCAGTCTCAGTTTCCTCATTTGTCAAATGAGGGTAATAACTGCACCTGCTTCGTGGGGTTGTGGCAAGGATCAGATGAGATAAGATAAAGTGCTCTGCAAACCTTAAGGCGCTATGTCAATAAATCATTAGTATTAAAATGTCATACCATTACTATGTGGGTTACCAGGTGTCAAGTTTCCTTTTCTTCCTTTTTGGTCCTTCTTTTTTTCTTCCTCTCTTCTTTCCTTCTCTTTCTCCCTTCCGTCCTCCCTCTCTCCTTCCTTCCTTCCTTCTTTCCTTCCTTCCTTCCCTCCTTCCTTCCTTCCTTCCTTCCTTCCTTCCTTCCTTCCTTCCTTCCTTCCTTCCTTCCTTCCTTCCTTCCTCTCTCTCTCCCCCTCTCTTTTTTCTTTCTTTCATCTTAGTCTTTGGATTTTGTTTTTGGTGTTTTGGGGTAGGTCAGTCCTCAGGATGGAAAAGAAAAGTACTATCGAAGCATTTGCCTTATTTACTTATTTATTTCTGTTAACTTTGTGAATTTTCTTGCTCTGTATAGTTATTGTAGGTTTTGTTTTTTTATTTTTTTTTTTTGAGTGGGGGTGGGGTTGGACCTGACAGATTTTATTGGGATAGTGAACTCATTGTGAAAAATCTCCCTCTAACCAAGCAAGTCAGCACCTGCTCTAAAACTCACAGCCTTAGAGAGCTGCCTGGGGACTGAGAGGTTAGGTGATTGCTCAGAATCATACTGTCGTATTCATCAGAGGTGGGACTTGAACCTAGGTCTTGACTCCAAGGCTAGCCTTCTCTGCCCTTTGCCACATTACCTCTCAGTCTTTATGTGATATTTTTCAAATGAAATTTTTGTTGATTAGAACATATGAGAATTAGAAAAAATGAGAATGTATACATATGTATATATGTAGAAATACATAAATATAGATACCTATACACACATATTTTTTTCACAAGCACTTTGATGGTTTTATCAAATTAGCAACATTATTTTCTCATGCCTCTGCTGAGTTTGGCAATTATCCATTTTTTGATCCCATTTTTTTTTCACGATAGTCCAAGTTACTACATTCTGTAGATATATCTTAAATTTCAGGTCTTACTATTGGCTATTGTGAGAAAGTTGCTGCTTAATTCTTGGTCTTCCAAAACAGTAATTACTGAGTCACATTATAACATGATCAAACATGATCACACTAACAGAATTCAAAATATGCAGTGTAAAATGAATAATTAGGAAAATTAACAATCTTAAGACTTAGAATTGAAAATGACCAGAACAAAATGTGTAGCAACAATCAACTTCAATTTGTCTTGTGCTATCTATCACTAGACCTTTATCCTTCCTGTTCCATCTTATCCCTGTCCTAGCCACTACATCTTCTTAGTCCTAGTCATAGGAAAATTATCAGCACACACAGACAGGATGGCATGTATACCCTTGGTAAACTTAAGCTTAGCTATTAGTCATATTAAAATAACCAAAATAGAATGCTTGGATTGCAACCCTGGGTTCATCCTCAACTCTTCATTCTGATGCACCCTATATATCAAATCAGTTGCCAAAACCTGTCACTTTCGCAACATCTCTCCTTTATGTCTTCTGTCTACTCACACAGCCACAACCCTAGATCAGCCCCTCACCACATCTCTCCTGGACTCTTGCAATAGCCTTTTAACTGGTCATCTTGCCTCAAGTCTCTCCCTACTCCCAGTTGCTGATTTTTCTAAAGTATAGGTCTGATAGTATTACTTCTCTAATCAATGAGCTCTAGGCATACTCAGTTACCAAGTATAAATGAGTTTGTTTGGAATGTAAAAATCTTCCAAACTTGGCCACCTTTCCAGTCTACTTAACCTTTATCCTGTGCTCCATGTACTTTATGGTCTAGCGACCTGGGCCTACTATCAGCCCTTCTAACATGTCACTTCTCCCATCACTGTGCCTTTGCACTGGCCATCCCCCATGAGTTAAATGCCCTGATCGCTCACATCTGCTTTTTAGTTCCCCTGGCTTCCTGCAAAATTAAGCTCAAGTTTCATCTTCTGCAGGAAGCTTTTCTTCAGAAGGCTTCAGCAGCATCTGTTCTGAGATGACCTTTCTTTCATCTAGTCTGTATATATTTTATATGTTGTTGTTTCAGTCATGTCTGACTCTTCATGACCACATTTGGGCTTTTCATGGAAAAGATACTGGAGTGGTTCACCATTTCCTTCTCTATATCATTTCATATGTGCTTAGATATAAAATATGCTTTCTTTTCCATTAGAATGTGAGTTCCTTAATGGCAATGACTATTTTTGGCTTTCCTTGTATCCCTAGCAATCATAGTACCTGGGACACTTAATAAAATCTTGTTGTATGAATAACTGAGAAGTCACTTTTTTTTTGCTTTTGGGAGGGCAATTGGGGTTAAGTGACTTGCCCAAGGTCACATGACTAGTTTTTGTGAACAGTCATTTTTAAATCAGGAATTCCTAACCTGGGGTTCACAAATCTCCAAAGCATCCATGAAATTGGGGGTAAATATCTTCATTTTTACTTATCTCTAACTGAAATTTAACATTTCTTTCAATTACTTACTACCATTATTCTGAGAAAAATGTCCATAGATTCACTAGGCTTCCAAAGGGGCCCATGACACAAAAAATAGTTAAGAATCTTTGCTTTAAATGCTTTCAATAATATAACCATACCAATCACCTTCCATTTCTCACCTGTTTGAAGAGTAAGACAATGTCGTTTGTTGTGAGATATGTCTGTAGCTTGAACCAGAAGGAGGAAGACTATCTGGAAACGTTTCTTCACCTTGGGGAGCTAAAGACAGGCCAACAAAAGCTTCATTTAGCATGTCCCCTCCATCCAATGACCCCAGGAGTTCTGTTAAAATGATTTAAAATGGAAAAACATAATCCATCAGACCTTTTACATTTCAACTGTTGTCAATTTATAGCAAATGCATTAGAAATTTTGAATCTCTAGCCCTCTTTTGTTTTGACTTTTGTTATTCTCAGATTTAGTTTAGTATAGTTTAATTGAATTTTTCACTGATTTAAAAAAAAAAGTTCTTAATGTTTAAAATTTTGAATAACTTTCCAGAATTTGTTTCTTTGCTGAAGAAATGTTTTCCAGGGGGCCATCTACTCAAGAATTTTATTCTATGCAAATATTGCAATTGACTAAATTAATCAATGGCTAGAGAAGCTCCCATGTAACCACACACACTTTAAAAACATTATAGAATATGTGGATAAAATATTTGCTTAGTTTTCCTTTTAGTTAGTATTTCAGAAGTTCTCAAAACATTAAGTTTTAGAAATATATGAGATGCTACATTTTATATCTTTGGTATACCTAAAGTTATATTGTGGCTAACTTGAGAAGAAAATTGTTAGAAATTATGAAACATATTTGTCTTATTTGGAATGAGGATGTGAAAACTAGAGGAGTAAGATATTTAAAAAATAAATTACGGCTGTACTGTATGGATCATTTAAAATTTGGTTTTTTCCCTAATAGACAAAAACTAGGTGTTTGAATTTTCTTTTTTCCTTTCCCCTGGTAAACTCTGCCCTACCCTTCTTATCTTGTAAAGTAGCATATTGAATTACCTGACATATATAAATCATGAATATTAGAAAGGTCATGATTCTGCAATGAATTCTGAGAAAGGAATATCCAATATGTAGGTTGAGTATAAAATATCTTCAATTTCTCTCTTAAGAGCTTCAGGGCTTAAAAGAAAAACAATTCAATAGGCAGTTTTTATTTTTTGTAATGTTTCTGTTTACAAAAATGTACAGAAGCATAACTGAACAAGCATGATTGCTATTAAAAAGGAGTTTTGTTGTCTGAGCATAGAAATTTGTAACTGTGAAGACAGTATTATTAAAGTCCAAGACTATTAACACAGGAATTCTAGAGGTTTTGTTGGGGGGAAGAAACCAGTTCACTTATTTCTACAAACTATGTTGGTAAATATATTGAGGGAATTTGCATGGCTGTAGCATGTTGAAATTCACCTGCTTCTAATCCTTCAATTTTTCCCCATACTATTAATAATAACTTAGTTATATAATTAGTATTTTAAGTTTTGCACACTGCTTCTTTTAAAACAAACTGGTAGATAATATACAGCATTATTAGATCTTTTCTATCAATTTTGGATGATGGGATTGCCAGCAAGAAATAGCAAACATTTCTTCTTTCAAGGTAACCCAGCTAAGAAAGATGAGCAGGAAAAATTGCAGAAGCCATGTTGTTGTAGTGTTTTGATCCAAAGGAGTGAGGCAGTCTATACCTGCAAAATGAGGGGGTTAGAACAGAAGATCTAAAAGGTTCTTTCAGTCTCTACACCTATGAGGCTATGATTTCCTCAGTGTAGGGAACTTCTAATGAGAATACTTCCCCCTCAAACCCAGAATCATGACTCACCTGTAATTTAGAATTTTAGTTGCCTCTGGCATTGAAAAGTTTAGTAAGCAACTTGCCCAAAGTTACAAAAGTAGTGTGTGTCAGAAGCAGGATTTGATTAAGGTTTTGGCCTTCTCTCTACTCCTCCACATTTCCTCTTATTTGGATTCTCAAGATGTACTTAATTTTGGTGTCTTAATTAAGGGAACAAAAAGCCCAAACTAACTAACTCAATGGCAAATATACAAGAACCAAAATGACTACTAGCCCAGTTTGTTTGGTTCCAACTAATCATATGGCTAATGAAATGAGCAGATAAAGATCAGGAGTTATAAGAATACGTTCAAAATCCACAGAAAATGTTTTTTTGGGATAAATATTTCTGAGGGTTTAGGTTTTATACCAAATGGATATTAGGCTCTACCACACAGCTTTTTCCTACCCCTCTTCCCAGGCTCCAGAGTTCCCAGAACCCATCTGGGCTTATTAACAACTTCCGTAGATGAGATGGGAGTTACATTAGGCCTATCATTTCCCTACCACAGCATCCCGAGATAGTCCTTACCGTGCCTCTGTGCAGTCCAGATATGTGGCACTAACACCTGACCTACTGATGTAAACTAAAGACCCTTGGGCTTGGTTCCATCCCATTGCACCCTCAGGAATTGTGGCACTGAACTGGGATGGCTGAAATAATAATGGAGAAAAAAAATAGACCTTTACCCCCTGAGGTTAGGCAACCTGAATCTTTGAGGGTCAGAGTTACAGATCAAAGCATAGGGCCCATTGACCTTGGATTCTATGGGTCCGGGTTGCCCTGGCCCGAGTCTTGCTATACTGCTCTGGTTGTTTCTGTTCCCCAGTTTCAAGAGTTCCATTCAGAGCTTTCTACCTTCCTCAGTTTTTTGCCTGTGGAGGCCATAGCTTTGCTGGAAGCTCCCTTTTCTGATGCCTGTATGTACAGTTCTGGGGTAAAGGGAATGTTGGACTTCTTGATAATTATTTGTTCTGGTAAAATTTTAGATTTTTTCTGGAGCTGGTATGTGGGAATGAGGTGGTTTGGGCTGTTCATGCAGTCATCTTGGCTGGAAGTTCCAGGTGTATAGTTTTAGGAATCTTCCTCACAGAAGGGACAGCCAAAGCCATGGGTGTATCAAAGCTCACCAGGGTTAAGAATGGAGCAGGAGGAGACAGCCTATAATGGAGTGTGGATTGATACCCACACTTAAGAGGTGGAGAAAAGCTGAACCAGCAAAGGATACCATTTAAAACTCTTCAAAACCTGACCTTTTTCCTGCCTTTCCAGACTTTTTATACTTTATATTCCTCCATGTATTTTATGTTTCAGCATCACTAATCTACTTGTAGTTCCCTGAATATGACACCCTTTTAATCTCCCATCTCCATGACTATCTTCTGGCTATGACCTGGAATGCTCTACCTCCTCCCCTCCAACTCTTAGTTTTGCCTCATCTCCTTCGAGAATCAGTTAAAACGTTGATTGACTGGTCTCTACAGCTTCTAATGCCTTCCTCTCTCAGACTGTCCTCAGAAAGATATATTTTGCTAAATATATCTTGTGTATTCCTAGTTGTCTCCCCGAGTAGAATGCAATCTCCTTGAGGGCAGGGATTGTGTTTTTGCCTTTTTTGTATCCCCACTGTGCTTGGCACATAGTAAGCACTTAATAGATTCTTGTTAACTCAACAAGCAGGAGAGAACTAACCAGCAAAGAACAATATGATGGAAGTCAAAGGAAAGAGTACCCAGGAGGATAATTGCTGTGGAAATGTAATGGCAGATAAGAAATAAGAAAAGGTCATTGGATTTGTCAGTTAAGAGGTCATAGGTACCTTTGGTCAGTAAAGTGGTAGAAAGTGGAAACTAGATTCCAAGAGGTTGAGGAGTGAGTGGCTGGTGAGACAACTGAGACAATGAGTGTAGAGAACTCTCTTCCTAGAAGCTGAGCAGTGATGGGGAAGAGGAAAAAAGAGGATAGTAGCTTGAGGGGATAACACAGTTAAGGGAAATGTATTTTAAGGCAAATGAGATATGAACATTTTTGTGGCTAGAGATGAAGGAACCAGTGGGGAAGACATGGAATGGATGATTGATGGAGCAAGACCCTCGAGGAGATAGGAACTGATGAGATCAAAGATTCCAGGAGAGGCTTTCTCCTTGGCAAGGACGACAATGACTTCATCCTCTCGGACTGCTTTTTCCTTCTACATATCTGATGACTTCCTTTCAGTTTCCTTTGCTGCATAATCATCTGTGTCCTGCCTCTTGGCCACAGGTGTCCCCCAAGGTTCTTCCCTTCTCTCTTTGTACTCAGTCCTATCACCAGCTCCCCAAAATTCAGATGTGATGTCCATTCTGATGACTCTCAGAAGAACATATCAGTCCTCACCTTTTTCCTGAGCTCCAACACCGCTCCATCAAGTGTCTTTTGGATATTTATTTTATTTTATTTATTTATTCATCAATAAGTTTTTTTAAATAAATGCTTTATTAACTTCTGTTTTACATCATTCATTTCCACCAGATTTTGAGTTACAATCATTTTCCCCCTGTTATTCCCTTACCCAACCTCCCAGAAGAGCAGTCATACAAGATATCGCTTCCTCCAATCTGCTCTCTCCCATACCTTCTCCCATACCCCCTTCGACTTTTCCATTGGAGGAAGGTGAATCTTTGTGTCCCAATGCCTGCACATCTCATCTCCCAATTATAAGCAAAAGAGTATTAATAATAGTATTTATATATATTTGAAACATTTAATGTTAATACCTGGAATTTCAGATCCATTTCCTTCCTCCCTTGTCACCCATTCCCTCTGGGGAGATAAGTAATTCAGTATATGTTATACATGTATAGCTATGCAAAACATTATCATAGTAGATATATTGTACAAGGCTGCTTATAATTCCCTCCCACTCATCCCACCCCCACCTGGTCCATTCTCTACTTGATCCTGTCCCTCTTCTATAGTGGGTACTTCCAACCTCCCCTCCCCCCAAGGATGCCCTCCCATCCATCATCCCTCCTCTCATCCCCCTTCCCCCTATTGTGCTGCAGGTTGAGATATCCCATTTAGTATGTATGTCATTCTCTCCCTGAACCAAATTCAATGAGAATGTGGTTTTGCCTTTTTTGCCTTCCTATTCTCCCCCTCCCTTGCAACCACTTCCCTTGCTTCTTCTACATGAGATAGTTTACCCTACCCTGTCTCTCCCCATCTCCTCTTGCCACTTTCCTCTCTCACCTCATAATTTCATCCCTTGAGTATTCTCCCTTCCCAACAAATTCAACCTCTGCCCTCTATCCATATATAACTGTAAACATATACACACACATTCACATATGTATTCATACCAGTGAGAAAGATATCATCAGGCACAGTTATTGCTTTTCCATATAGGAATATAAATAGTTCAACTTTGATAAGTTCCCTTTGATTTCTTTTCACTGATTACCTTCTCACGCATCTCTTCCTTCTTGTGTCTGGATGTCAAATTTTCTATTCAATTCTGGTTTTTTCCTCAAGAATGCTTGAAAGTCCTCTATTCCACTGAATGACCATATTTTCCCCTGAAACAAAATACTCAGTTTTGCTGGGTAGGTGACCCTTGGGTTCATTCCCAGCTCTTTTGCCCTCTGGAATATTGTATTCCATGCCCTTCGATCCCTCAGTGTAGAAGCTGCCAGGTCCTGGCTATTCTGATTGTGTTTCCACAATATTGAAATTGTTTCTTCCTGGCTGCTTGTAGTATTTTCTCCTTGATCTGGGGATTCTGGAACCTGGCTATAATATTCCTGGGAGTTTTCTTTTTGGGATCTTTTTCAGGAGGTGATCTGTGGATTCTTTCAACCTCTATTTTGCCCTCTGGATCTAGAACATCAGGGCAATTTTCCTTGAGAATTTCTTGGAGGGTGATTTCTAGGTTCTTTCTTTGGTCATGGCTTTCAGGTAGTCCAATAATTTTTAAATTGTCTCTCCTGGATCTATTTTCCAGGTCAGTGGTTTTTCCCATGAGATATTTCGCATTGCCTTCTAATCTTTCATTTGTTTGTATCTGCTTAACAGCATCTTGATTTCTCATAAAGTCATTAGCTTCCATTTGCTCCAGTCTAACTCTGAAGGAATGGATCTCCTCAGTGAACTTTTGAGATTCTTTTTCCATCTGGCAAATTCGACTTTTTAAGGCATTCTTCTCCTCATTGCCCTTTTGGGCCTCCTTTGCCATTTGAGTTAGTCTATTTTTTAATGTGTTGTTTTCCTCAGTCAGGCTGTTGACCCTCATTTCATACTTTTCCTGCATCTTTCTCATTTCTCTTTCCAATCTTTCCTCCACTTCTCTTATTTGATTTTTAAAGTCCTTCTTAAGGTCCTCTATGGCCTGCAACCTGCTCTTGTTTTCCCCTGGGGTTTTTGGAGCAGGACTTCTGACCTCACAGTCCTTTTCCCACTCTATGCCCCCAAAATAGTAGCCTAGTGTTGCATTTTTCTGTTTCCTTTGCCTTGGCATGTTGCCACTTAATTACTTGACTTTTGGGCTTGTTGCCACACTATGGCTTTAAGGCCAGATAGAGGAATTTTCGTCCCGAATGTGTGGGGGGCAACTTCCGTTTCTGGCAAGCTGTAAACCCTCCCACGACTTCCACCTTAGATCACAATCCAGATCCAGGGAGGTTAAAGCAAGAGCAATTACCCCCCAAGACTGATTGCTGGATCTCCCTACAATTCGCAGGCCAGGAGCTGGAGCTGCCTCTGAAAACTACAAAATGGTGTGTCTCCTCAGTGGCTTGTAGCCCCCAGGGGAGGGAGCCGACGCATTCCCCAAATACAGGTCCCAAAATCCATAGGATACTAACCTCTTACTTTGTCCTAGGCATGTCTATGTTGATAATTCTGGAGTCTCCACGGCTGCTGGTGTTCTGGGGTTCCTCCAGCCAGCTGCTGGCCCTGCCGCCCTGGGGCTAAGACCTCGGCTCACTCGGACCTGGGCTCCGCTAGGCTCCCCATGCTC
Organism: Gymnobelideus leadbeateri; assembly: GCA_011680675.1. Lineage (NCBI taxonomy): Eukaryota > Metazoa > Chordata > Mammalia > Diprotodontia > Petauridae > Gymnobelideus > Gymnobelideus leadbeateri. The sequence continues at coordinate 361,545 of WOXC01008245.1, forward strand.
TGTGCACTGCACGCTGCCAGGTCCCAGACTGCTGCACTGGTCCTTCCTGCAGGGCTGCTGGGCTGTCCTCAGCGGGAGGTTAGCTTCTCTGTGTTGTTCTGTGGGTGCTGGGGCTCCAGAAGTTGTTCAGAGTCCCCTTTTACATAGTTTGGGGGGAATCTGGGGGCAGAGTGGCTTGGAGGAGCTGTTTCTACTCCGCCATCTTGGCTCCACACCCCTCTTTTGGATATTTCTACCTAGATGTATTTGTATCCCCAGGGCTTAACATAGTGCCCAGCACACAATGAATGCTTAGTAAATGTTTATTGACTATTGATTATGTCCCACAAACTTTTGAAACTCAACATGTGCAAAAGAGAACTCATTATTTCTTCCTAGTTTCTTTATTTCTGTCAAGGATAGCACCATCCTTCCAATACCCCAGGGCTCCCAAAGCAGAGTCATTCTTACTCTTCTCTAACCCTTCCCCCAAATCCAATAATATGTCATTCTTTGTTGATTTTACCCCCACAACAATTATCCTATCTACCTCTTTCTTTCCATTCATATGGCTCCATCTGTAGGTCAGGCTCTCAGGAGTTCTTTGTTGCTCTTCAATTGTTTCCATCTCCTGGCAGATACTGGAGAGGTTTGGCATTTCTTTCTCCAGCTCATTTGACAGATGTGGAAACTGAGGCAAACAGGGTTGCCCAGGATCACACAGCTAGTAAGTGTCTGAGGCCAGATTTGAACTCAGGAAGATGGGTCTTACTGATTCTAGGCCTGACATTCTATCTACTGTCCCACTTAGGAGCAGTTCTAGCTTTGAGTTGAATTAGCCTCCTAAACTATTTCTGGGCTTCTCTGTCTCCAGTCTTTCCTCTCTAACCCATGCTCCCCACAGCTTCAAAATTTATATAAAGAGGTCTGATCCTTCCATTCCCCTGCTTGAGTAGCTCACTATTACTTCTAGGATAAAATACCCACTCCTCTGATAGGCACTGAAACCCTTCATAGTTTGGTTCCAATGGTTATCTCTAGCCTGATTTCATATTATTTCCCCGCATGCATGTTACATTTCAACCAAACTGGCCCACTCATGGTTCCCTTGTGTACAACACTCCATCTCCTATCTCCATGATTTTGCTCAAACTGTTCTCTATCATGAGAATGTTCTCCCTCTTTACTCTTCGAATCCCTGGCTGGCATCAAGGCTCAGCTCTGGAACTGCTTCAACATCTTACATGAGGCCTTTCTTGAGCCCCCAACTCCTCCAATTACTTTGTATGTACTTTTTATATATTTATCTGTATGCTTGTTGTTTCTTTGTTCCATTTTTATTTTTGTAGCCCTAGAATCTAACATAGTAGGTGATACTTATTAATATTATATATAATACCAATATATTATATAGTAATAGTTATTAAATCCCTACTATATTCCAGGCACTGTTCTAAGCACAGGGTCTACAAAGAGGGGCACAAAAGTTAGTCCCTGATCTCAAGCAGCTCATAGTCTAATGGGGCAGATAAAGTGAAAACAGCTACGTACAAATATGATTTTATATGCATAATCTATCAATTGATATACATACATATATGTATATACATATACTCTAAGCATAGATATGTATCTACATACAGGATGAATTGGAGATAATCAAGGTACCTCACACACCAAAGGCACTTAATATTTGATTAATTGAATTGAGAATATTTAGAGGTTCTGAGTTGTGGAAGGGAAGACATGTGAGAACCTAGCACGGATGGTCTCATTTTCTAATTAAAATAGAAGATGGGATAATCTCAAAGGGGATAGTGTAAAGGTTTAAGAAGCTTTAGAATATCTGTTGTAGAAAATGTGATATGGAGTCAATTAAATATGAATAAAAGATTGCCTTACAGGATTGCCTGAGTTTGGGTAAAGATGACTTTGAATTAGACATGGTCTATAGGATTTTGTGACTTCACAGTCTGCTATTTGGAAGCTGTTGTTATCGTTGTTTGTCTTTTGTTCTTGAAGAGGACCATGACATCAGGGAGATGATGACCTGACTTGCAGTTGACTTTGATTTGAGTGAGGGAGGGCTGTGCAAGGTCACCAGCCTCACTTTCTCCTCCAGAGCCATCTGGGTCTAGTGACCAGATGATCATCAGGATGACTGGAGATGGCCCAGGATGCAATGGGAGACCCTGGCCCTTTTAAAGAAGTCAGATGGTGGAGGCTATCCATAGCTGAATATTAGCAGAGTGGAAACAGTGGAAGAGTAAGGGATAGAAGATGAAGAGACAGAAGAAAATACATCACTGAAATGTCTGATTATAGGATCAAGACGACAGAGACAGAAATAAATTCAGAATATGAATGATGGGATAGGGATACAGGGAGGAGTAAAGGAGGTGCCAGAGGTTACATAGAGGATAAAAAGGACATTCCATTGGAATGAGACAATTGGAGATATTGACCATGATGACAGAGGGGAGTTTCAGAGTTCAGGATCTTAGCAGTGGAAAAGTTTCATGTGATGACCTTCTCTGTAGGAGGCTGAGGTAGATGAGGTGAAAGTCATGAGATTTGAGAAGACTGATTAACTGAAAGGTCGGGGTGTTTGAAAAATCAAATGAATGCAAAAATCTCATAAACAGCCAAGTTTTGCTGGATGTTACATTCTGGCCAAACTGGCCTGCTTGGTCTTCCAATGAGTTGACTATGGAATATAAAAACCATTGAGGTTAATGGCAGTAGTGGGGTTTTTAAGTCACTTAGGAAGGTGAGAGAAGGTCCTGTTTTTTGGTAGTAACAGTGACATGGACAGAGTAATATAACCACTGGATGAGAACTTTAAAGGGAATTAGTTGAACTATGGTGATAGCTGAATGGTCTGGAGGAGAGAAAAGAGTATTCTAACTTCTATCCACTGCACTAGTCAGGAGATATTATATTTTATTTAAGGACTTACTGCTATGTGAACACTGTATTAGGTGCCGGGGCTGGGGGGGGGGGCAGATAAGGCATTATCCCTGCCTTCACAGAGATTAGCATCTACTAAGGGGATATGACATATACATAAACTTAACTGCTCACAAACAAAATGAGAATATAATTTAAAGGTGGAAAGTCCAACCTTTTCTTTTATGTATGAGGAAACTTAAGCCCAAAGAAATTAAATGATTTATGCAAGGTCATATTTACAGAAGTAAATAGCAGACAGCCAAGATGTAAAGTCATGTCATCTAACTCCCAATCCAGTGTTCCTTCTACTAGACCATGCTATATGTTTCTTATATGTAAAATAAAAGATTAAACATTGAAATTAAACATTAAAATGAAACTGTTGTAGATTTTTGTGAAAAACAAGCATAATATAATCCTTATTAATAAACTTGATTCTCAAAATTTTTAGTGCTTTGAGAATGTCAGTTGTCTGTTATGCACTAACTGATGCATAGATGAAAAAGGTTCTCTTATTCACAATGTTTAAGGTGATTTTGAGTGTCTACAGAGGTTTCAGACAAGTCTTTTTCAGAAAAGACATTCAAACAACAATCATATCACTGGTAAACGGAGATTGATTCTCCTGTTCTGTTTGAATATAACAGAATGGGCAAAAAAGGTTACCTTTCTTTCCTCTTGTGTTCACACAGTCCCATGCATATCTATATTTTGTGGATTCTATCTAGAGTTTAGCACAGGATAAGTGGGATGTGGTCCAGGGTATGTTGTACCTCCAATGAGCCTTCCAATACACAGTTACATTATATTTGCAATCTAGGTGGAGAAAATATTTGTGGATTCTTTTCTATTTACAGAACTGCTTAGCTAGTGATTTCCTCGATGCAGCAGCTACTGGAATAATAATTGATATTTCTATAGCACTTTAAAGTCTGCAAGGTAATTCTCATTTGAACCTCATGACAACCCTGTGAAGCAAGTACTAACATATGAGGAAACTGAGGCTGAGAGAGGTTACCTTCCTTGACTGTACTTATTCAGGTAATGTCAGAGATGGGATCTGAACCCAGGTCTTCCTGATCCCATGTCCTACATTTTATTTGCTAAATCACTTTCTGAAGCTCAGATTGCTAATCTGTCAAGTGAAGGGGTGAGACATGATAGCTTCTGACGTCCCCACCTAGCCCTAAGTCTATGAGGAATAAACCCTGCTGCCTCTTTTTAAAAGACGAGAACAGGGGACACTGTACTAATATTTTTTATACATAGGTCCCAGTTAAGCACAGACCTTCAGAAAGAGGAACTCTCACAGGGGTTTTGAGTTTGCCACAAAGTATGGAAATCAATCAAATAATCAATGAACAGCTTTTGTTAAAGCCTGCTATACCCTTCGCACTGTGTTAAGCCATGAGTAGATCAAGACAAAAATGAAAGTCTCTGACAGGAACTAGGAAGTTCAAGGTTGTTCCCATCCTGTCTATAGCCATGAACTGCAGGACCAAGAGTTTCCAGCTCTGACCCTCAGGGCTTTCCACTGGACTATACTGGTGAATATGAAACTTTTATAGAAAAATCCACCAACTGTCTTTGTGATAATAATTTTGAATATGCTTTGTGCAGAAATAAATCAAAAGAATAATTGGATGCAAATGGATAGGGTTTTATTAACATTAATGATAGCCAGCATTTATATATCTCTTACTATGTGCCAGGCATGGTGTTTTGGGCTCTACAGTAATTACTTCATTTGATATGACTGCTTTAAAAGATATTATTGGGTCAGAGAGTCAACCGTTTGCCTATGGGAATACTACAGAGGGGAAAGTCTCTGTTAATTTCTCCTTCTCATCTGCTCAAGTCATTTGCCCTTGGGGATAACCTTAAATCCATATTGTACAGATTCCCTCTGCCCCTCCTCCACCACTGGTTGGTTCACTGACCTGTTTTCCCACTTTTCCTAGTCAATGGGGTTTAGGGAAAAGTATATTGAACTTGGAGTTTAAAGAACTAGATTGTAACCCAGGTTCTACTACTTATCATTAAAGTGACCCTTAAAGAGGTAACTTGACTTCTTTCCACCTCAGTTTCCTTGTCTGTATTATGGGGACAATATTTTTACTACATTTCTTGCAGGGCTGGTATGAGTAAAGTGTTTTGCAAACTGTAAAATGCTATATATAAGTAGGTTAATTAACAGTGGGGGTTCCCCCCCCTTAAAGACAGACAATAACTACTAGTAGGTAAATAAAGGAAGTGCTAGGCATTTGAGTGTTTGTATTTGGCTTATATGACTGTGCTTCATTCTTGTCATTTTTAAATGGAAGTTTTAAAAAATATGCAACTGGGGTGGCTAGGTGGCACAGTAAATAGAGCACTGGCCCTGGAGTCAGGAGGACCTGAGTTCAAATCTGGCCTCAGACACCTAACACTTATTAGCCATGTGACCTTGGGCAAGTCACTTAACCTCAATTGCCCTGCCTTTCCCCCCTCCAAAAAGAAACACATATATCTATATCTTATCTTATCTATCTATGTTTTAACCTATCTATCTATGTTTATCTATGTTTTAACCTATGTTGAAAAAAATCAATTGGCTTTTTTATCCCTGTGATACTAAGTAATCTGATTTATTTGTGATTATCTGACCTATTCATTCCCCTCTCCCCTACTGGATTTTCAAAGTTGTTTCTTGAGAACTCATGTCATGTTATTTTGAGTCAGGGGTATAGACGTTCCTTACTTTTTATCTTAGTGCATACATGGAAATCATGTTGTAAAGCAGTTAACTGCAAAGTATTTTATACTTTCTCATAGGAGTGATGTCCCCAACGAGACCTGGAGTAGGAAGATGAGAGTTCAAATCTGACCTCTGACACTAACTGTGTAACCTTGGGAAAGTCACTCAACCTCAGTTTCCTTAAATGTAACTGTTTGCCTCAGTTTCCTTAAACTGTAAGATGAGGATAATAACAGTATTTGTAGTGTTCTGTGAGGATCAGATGGATGAGATAACATTTGTAAAGTGGTTAGCAAAGTGTCTGGCACATAGTAAATGTTAAATAAATGTTTACTTCCTTCCTCTTCCCCCTTATAATGAAGGATTGCATTCTCTCTCTTTTTTAAAGCAATTGGGGTTAAGTAACTTGCTCAAGGTTACACAGCTAGTCATTATTTATGTGTGGGTGCTCATTTTCTGAGGCCGGATTCGATCTCAGGTCATCCCAACTCCAAGGCCAGCTCTCTTACTCACTGCGCCACCTAGCTGCCCCATGCATTCTCTAACAAAAATAATAGCTCATATTTACGGTTATACATACAGTGGTTTATAGAGAACATCTCAGGTGATCCTTACACTCATCCTGTGAAGAAGATAGTGCCGATGTTGCCATCTCTTATTTTTGCAAATAAGGCTGAAGCTGAGCATATTAAGTGACTTGTCTGAGGTCACACTGCAAGTAAGAGGCAGGGCTTTAGACTCTTCTCTGGCACTTTTAAAACCTACAGTACACTAGTCACTTAGCTAGGTCATGGGTATGAAAAGATAAAATGCAGCATTCTGCATTTGTCATAAAAGTGAAGATGCAGTTATAACCTTCTGCGATCACTAAAACAAGGCTGCAAGTCCAATGGTACAGTAAAAAGGACACTAGCCTGAGACTTGGGAGATCTGGGTGTGAATCCTGACCCTAGTACTAACCAGTACTAACATAAATGCAATTTCTTATAAATGACTTTATAACTTCTCATAAATTTAACATGTTAAATATTCCAAAGAGCTCTGGACAAAAAAGAAATTGTCTCTGCCTTCATGGAGCTTAAATTCTAATAGAAAAGCCAACATACATATATAGAGGTATGGATAAAACTCATAGAGAGAAGATACAGGGTAAATTTGGGGATGAGGAAGGCAATACTGTTGGGAAGACTGCAAATTGTCTCCTGTAGAAGGTGGTGCTAGAATTGAGTCTTGAAAGGAATCTAGGGATTTCAAGAGGCAGAGGTGATGAGAAAATACATATACTTCTCCCCACCTTCTCCTCTGCAAGCATCAGACAGTGGAAGGGCATGGGGATGGGAGATGGAGTGTCCTGTGTAAAGAACAACAAGAGAACCAGTTTGGCTGGATTGTAGAGTTTGTGAAGAGGAGCTATGTGTAATAAGGCTAGAAATGTACAATGGGGCCAGTTGTAAAGAGCTATTTAAATATCCAAGGAGTTGATATTGATCATGGAGAACTTAGGGAACTTCTGTAATAATTGAAAGAGGGAGAGGGAGAGAGAGAGAGAGAGAGAGAGAGAGAGAGAGAGAGAGAGAGAGAGAGAGAGAGAGAGACAGAGAGAGACAGAGAGAGACAGAGAGAGAGAGAGAGAGAGACAGAGACAGAGACAGAGACAGAGAGACAGAGAGAGACAGAGAGAAGGGGGTCAGGGAATGACAGACCTGCAATTTAGGAAAATTACTTTGAAGGCTATGTTAGGATGGTTAGAGTGGGGAGAGAATTCAAGTAGGGAAATGAATTAGGAGGTCATTGTAATAGTCCAGGATGGTGGTGGTATGGGCCTGAAATGATAGTGGTGTTTCTGTGAATACAGAGAAGGGGACATATGTTGGAGATGTAGTGGAGGTAGAAAACACTAGAGTCCACATATAAGAAAAATTCCCTATAGATATTGTCTCCAGATGCTTCTGTTTGTGAACGAGTTTGCACTGATTGCTTCTAGCTCTAAATCACTGTAGTCTCTTAAATGAGACCCATGATTACTAGAGTTTGGTCTAATTATTTACACAGTAAAAACAAACAAAAAACCAAGTGAATGAAGAATGCCCATTGTTCAGACCATGATGTGCAGTTGGAGGGTCAACCCATAGAACTGGCCCATCAGTAGATATATTTTCAACAGACTCTATAAGTGGACAAACGAGCTGTTCTGAGGACTGAAAAGGAGAGAAGGTTGAATTGCCTTTGGGAAATAATGCAGTGCTTTTAATGACCCCAGTTTCCCCCTGAAACAAAAACCTATCCTTTTTTTAACATCAATATTCTGTTGGTGATGTTGTCTGGCTTTGAGTCCTGAAATACTACAAGCTCTGAAGAATCAAGGTTGTGGGTCACCCAAAGTGCAATGGAGAGGCTAGAACATGTTACCAGCAAAGAATTGCTTAAGAAAACTAGTATGAGACTATCAATCAGAGACATATATGATTAGCAAAGAACATGACCTGATTACGAAATAAGAAGGGATAATGCATGGATAGATCATTATACCCACAAATGTCAAGGGAATTGAAGGCCCCTGAACACAATGGAGTATATACATAGTAGTGGAATCCCTGGATCAAGGGATATGGTTTTTTGAATTATTTTACTTGTATGACCCTCAATTGTTTTCCAAAATGGATGTACTGATTTACAGCTATATCAACAATGTACTAGTGCACCTATATTTTCACAACCCCTCCAACAGTGACTATTCCCACCTTCTGTTATCTTTGGAAAATTTTCTAGGTGTGAGGTAAAACCTCAGGGTTGTTTCAAGCATCTCTCTCTCTCTCTTTCTCTCTCTCTCTCTCTCTCTCTCCTTGTCTCTCTCTCATTTTTTAGTGATTTGGGTCATTCTTTTCTATTGTTGTTAAGAGCTTATAATTTTCATTTGAGAACTATTAAATCATATCCTTTGACCACTTATCTACTGGGGAATGTGTATATACACACATATATGTACATATATACACATACATATATGCACACACATTACTCACACTCATATACACAGATGAATATCATATGTATACATGTGTCAGTTGTCTATATATTTTGGATACCAAACTTGTGTTCAAGAGATCTGACACACATACCATTTGACCACTTCCTTATTCTACACATGCTAACTTCTGTAATTGCTTAAGAATACTTTTCCTATCTGCAATTGCCTTCTAATTGTTCTCCCTGACCCAAGTCTCTTCCATTCTAACTTGTATTATAAGTACTACACTGTACTACACTCAGCTGTCAAGTACAAATAAGGCCTCACCACCTCCTACTAAGAGTAGGAGAAGCTGGATCCTTTCCCTGGAACAATATCTTAAATCAGGACATGGGACTAGAGATATTAGTAAACAGAAGAAGACAATGAATACTTTGAAGAAATATGGGTCATGAGATGCCTAAGAGGTAAATCCAGAGAAGAGTATTTCCATAAGTATAAGCAGAAACTCAGGCTAAAAATGATATGACCCCTAATTCTGTGAGAATACCTTGAAGAAATGAAGAATGAATTTAAAAATTTGAAAAGAACTCTGGAGGAAGAAAATGGAAGAAAAATAAATTGCTTAGGAGAGAAAGTTGAAAACCTTACCCAAATACTAGATTCCTGAAAAATAAAGGTGAAATAGAATTCAATGACTCCTCAAGACAAGAATAGAAAAGATTGAAAAAAATAGAAATGTGGGTATCTATTATCAAAAACAACTAACCTAGAAAATAGGTAAAAGAGAGTTAATTTACGAATCATTGGTCCACCTGGAAATCATGACCAAAACAAATTCTGAATACCATTATTTCAAGAAATCATAAAAATTGCCCAGATAGAACCCAAAGGCAAGGGAGAAATAGGAAGAATCCACCAGTAATTTCCTGAAAGAAACCTCAAAAAGAAAACTCTCAGGAATATCATAGCCAAAATCCAGAGCTTCCAGGTCAAAGAAAAAAAATGTCACCAGGACACAGAAATAAAGAATTCAAGTATGAAAGAACCACAGTTAAGAATCTTACAAGACTTGGCAAAAATTACTATAAAGGAGTGAAAATCTTGGAATATGATACTTTGAAGAGCAAAGATAAAGGCTAAGAGACAAGAATAATTTACTGTGTAACACTGAGCATAATCCTACAGGGGAAAAATGGAACTTTAATGGAAGAGAAGACTTTCAAGCATTCATGGTTAAAAGACCAGATACAAAAACAAAAACAAGTACCAAAAAAAAAACAAACCCCCAAAACCCCAACCCCAAATCAAAACCCCAAACTGGAAAGTAAGAGGATGTGCAAAAATTGAGGCATGACTGAACTAGTTGTGATATATGAATGTGATGTAGTACTATTGTGCTGTAAGAAATGAGAAAATAAATGATTTGAAAAAGACATGGAAAGACACATGAATTGATGTAGAGTGAATAAGCACAACCTGAACAAGTTCATGTTATAGTAGAGAATACATATTATTTTCTCTCTCTCTCTCCTCTCTCTGTATATATCTATATATTTTATATATAGTACAGTTATAACATAAAACATAATTTGTGTTATAGTATAACATAAATATTATACAAATGAACAATTTTGAGGACTGATAAAGAATTAAATGGACAGAACCATGAGAAGAACTTAGACAATGAAAACACTATAAAAGCAAACAACTTTGAAATCTGTAAGAACTATGATTAATACAACAACCATTCACGATTCAAGAGGACTAATGATGAAATATGCTATCCTTTAAAGAGGTGATACATTTAGGTTTCAGAATGAGATATATGAGTGTATACATACATAATACATATATATACATACACACACATATATGCTTATATGTACATACAGTCCTTGAAAAAATTTGTTTTGCTTGACCATGCATATTTGTTACAAGAAATTTATTTTTCTTTCTTTTTTTATTGAGGTAGGGGTTGGAAGGGAGAAAAACAGATTTTTGCAATTAAAAAATTCCCCAGAAAAGTGGAGATGCTACAGATGTGAAATGTTTCATGCTGTTTCAGATAAGGTCACTGTATGATCAGATTTACTTGCTTTGTTTTGTTACCAGACAGCTCTTATGAAGTGAGAATCATTTGTAAATGTACATAATGTAAAACAAAATGCTTCACTACAAATAAGGAGCAAGTTTCACAATCAGGAAAAAAAAGACTGGAGCTGAGTAAGAATTGTGAATTGCAAACAGAAGCATCAAAAAAAACTAGGAAGATAAATGCACTTGAATAATCAGAAGGGGAGAAATGATAAATGAATGAATATTAATGAAATGCTTATTAAGTACTTGCTATGTATAAAACATCATGGTAATTGTTAGGTATACAAATAGAAAATTGACATAGTATCTGTTCTCAAGGAGCTCACACTCTAATAAGGGAAGACATATACATGGAAAGTTTCAGCTGCAATTCGGTTGGGAAGATCCTTAGGATACAGGTACACAGTATATGGCAATGTATATTTACTAGAGGGGGAAGAGACAGTTGTTCCCTAAAAATCCTAGGTGTCTTCAAGGGACATTGGAATTAAATAGAAAAACAGAGATTGGGAGTGGTTTGTTCCATTTTCATGGTGTTAGAGGACAGATAAATGAAGAGGAAAATGAGGAAGGGGGTGAAGTTTTTGTGGTTTAGCCATTCAGTTGTATTTCACTCTTCATGACCCCACAGACATAGCACTCCAGGCCCCTTTATCCTCTACGAGATCTGTCCAAGTTCATGTTTCTTCCATGACACTATCCATCTCATCCTCTGCTGTCTCTTCCTTTTGCCTTCTAGTTGGAGGTCATCTGACAATTTCCATCCTAAGACCTCATGCTGTGGCACAGGTTGTCCCCCAAGCCTAGACAACTCCTTCTATGTCTTCAATCAATCAACAAGAATTTACCAAGCACACACTATGTGACAGGCACTATGCTACACTCTAGGATAAAAGTACAAATAAGGACATATTCCTACTCACAAGGTGCTTCCACTAATGTGGGCATTCCTGTTCCACTCCAGGGCTCAACTCAGGTGCCAGCTCCTACCCGAGGTTTTTCCTGAGCCTGCTTCCAGCCCTGAAATTGCTTTGTTATTTATTTTATACACATTCTCTATTTAGTTCTCTGGGTACATGGTATCCACCTCCCCTTCCCCAGTAGAATGTGCATTTCTTAAGGGGAGGAAATGTTTCATCTGTCTTTGTATTTCCGATTTCTGACATAGCACCTTGTACATGGTAGGCACTTACCATAAGTTAGTGAAATTAAATAATTGCTCACAAACCATTCCTATGATAATTTATTGTAGAACTTGCCAAGAATACTTACTTGCCAGCCTGTATCTTTCCCTTTGAAAAGTCAGGACATTTTTCCCCACAGTCTCTCAAAGATCACAGACAGTAGTTAATCTACTACATCTCTAAGTTCTTTCAGTTCACTAAGGATTTGATTTTTCTGGGCCTTGACAAAGGTAAATATAGTAAGGGCAGCTGGATGCTTTTTTATCATTTCCTCAATTAATGCTGGCTTTTAACTTCTTATTGACTCTTTTGGCTCTATCCTGCCAAATCCAAAGACCATTCTTCTTGGAAGAGAGAGCAGAAGCAAAGAAAAAAGTTAAGGATTTCTGCTCTCTCTGGCCAGTTCACATCTGGAATATTTTCAGGTATCATATTTTGCGAAGCATTCAGAGCCAGGCAATCAAGTTAGTAAAGGACTTATAGTGCCTTTTGCCAGACAAGGACTGCTTAAACTGGGGATGTTTAGCCTGAAGTAAAGATTTAGAGTCATGGAGGAAGAGATGCAGGTTATCTTAATGTGTCTGAAGTGTGGAACCACTAGGAAGAGGGATTAAATCTGCTCTGTTTGGCCCCAGAGGTCTTTACTCAAATGGTAAAGAGATAAATTCAGGCTCAGGGTAAGGGAGAAGAATCTAAAATTGAGTGTTCTTTGAAAGGGCAGGGGCTATTTCCAAAGGCAGTGAATTCTCCTTCCCTAGAGTTTTTCAAATGAAGACTGGAAGAGCACTTGTTGGGTCTTTTATAGAGAAGATGCTTGTTTAAAAGGTTGTAGTGGAAGGTCTTTGTGGTTCCCTTCTAATAGGAAGATTCTATAACTTTATGATAACCTGTAAGAATCCAGTAGAAGTTAGCAGGGATGGTGAAGGACCTCCACATTATTAAAATCAACAAACTCGAAAGACACTGTGCTAAGTGCAGGGGGTTTAAAGAGAAAAATGAAACTGTCATTGGATCTCAAGGATCTTATATTCTTATGGTGGGATGCATAGAAATACTATTGTTGGGGGAAGGCGGGGAGTCTGGAACTACAGTGTTAGTATAGAAAACTCCCTCTACCAGTATGATTTAGCAACTCATCTCAACTTGTAGTCCTGGAGTTGCCTGAGGCACTTAGCAAAAGGTAAGTGAGTGTTCAATAAGTTACATAGCTAATAGATAAAAGGCAGAACTTGGGCCCTGGCCTTACTGTTTCCAAATTACATTTTGTTGCCTCTTATACAGGATGTCCCAAATGTCTCGTTGAAGTTTTAAGCTTATACGTCCGCAAAGCATGGGCACACCTTGTTCTTAGTTCTTAGCACTCTGGCTCCCAAGGATCACTAATTCCCTAAGTGCTCACAAACCATCTGTTTAATAAGCTGTAATAGCTTTTAAATTTGCACTGAGACTTTTGGAACATCCTGTACAAATATACACCAACACAAAGTTCATACTAAAGAATTTCAAGAAAGAGAATAAATGGGGGTGAGGGATTAGGGAGGACCAGGAAAGATCTCATATAGGAGGTGGCAGGTGGTAGCAACTCCCTGAGCTATGCTTTGAATAAAGCTAGGGATTCTATGAGGTGAGGTTATGCTATACAAAGATTGGGTGAAAGAACTAAGGATATTTATCCTGAAGAAAAGAAGATGGGATATTTGACATGTTCCTGAAGGGTCATCTCTTGGAAGATGGATTTGTTTTCTTCTATTGTCCTTAGATGACATTACTAGAAGAAATAAGTATACAGTTGTACAAAAGCAAATTTACGCTTAATGAGAGAAAACTTCCCAACAATTAGAGCTCTTGTTATAGGAATATAAATTTTTAAGATCTTCCCTGACCCTAGGTTAAGTGCACCTGGAGCCTGTGGTGGGAGGCTTGTTTTTCAGGGACACCCACACCTTGGTGCCTTGTGATTGGGCAGTGGGTCAAGAGAGTTGTTACATTCTCTGACCCAGGAGAAGGCTATATAATCCCTGATGTGAGGCTTTTGTTTTGGGGCTTACTTTGAGAAGTGTTGTGTGACTTGACCAGAGGAGACTCTGGGCAGCTGTTGTCGAGTCCCCCAGCTTTGAAAAACCCAGATGCTGATGCTTCCCTCTCTGGTAACTGTGATTTGGTATGGATGTAATGGTTGGACAGTTGGAGGCCTGTCTGCTTGAAATGTTTCTGTCTGTATACTCTAAGTTCAGGGTGCTGACCTTTTACCCCTGAACTAGGTAAATGATATGTTTGATTGATTAAAGCAAGACTGTTAACCCATTTTGAGTTGCTTTCCTTTAGAAAAGCAGATCTAAGAATCTGTGTCGGCAGCCACCATGCTGGGGTGCTTGCTATTACAGCTCTCCAAAAATAGAATGAGTGGTAATTTTCTTCCTCATCAGGCTTGTGACTCCTTGTTGGGTAGGTTGTAGGAAGGATTCTCCTTCACATATAATGTTGGACCAACAAGCCTTTGAGGTCCCTTCCAATTCTGTCAAAGCTGGTCAGGATCTCATGTGCATCCTCAGGCTTGAGAAAGCAGATGTCAAAGGGTGAGGTGGTGAAAAGTTGAGGCATAAAATGTGGAACGCTCTCTCTAGGAGGTGGGCAGTGAAAGATAGGAGGGACAGACCAGGAGGGGATGGCTAATTCAAGGCAAAGTTTTAAGGCTAGGGAGATGAGCATTTTGGTATAGAACTTTGAAGAAGTTAGTAGATAGGGAGATCTTGAAGAGAAGAGTGATAGGGAGAATGACTGAGTTGGTGAGTTGTTGGAGGATACAAGAGGAAATGGGAATAAAGGAATAGTGGAGGATTTAGTCTTGCCAAGGAGAAGGGCCACCTCTTCCTCAAAGACCAGGGCAAAAGAAGAGAGGATCAAAAGAGAGATGTGGAAGTGTGGAATAGGGCAGATGAGATCTCAGGTTTTTTGTTCAGTAATTGAATTTTAAGTCATTTGCTCAGAGACAGGGACTGGATTTAAGGTAAGGGGTATGAGGAAAGAAGAGAAGGCTTGGAATAGGTACTCTGTGGCACATGAAGGAGAATCTGTCAAAGAATAAAAGGATTACTATGAGCAGTGTAGCCCCAGTTGATATTAGATAATATGGATTTGTATTTGAACCAGTCAGCAAAGTTATGTGACTTCCTCTAGTAATTTTAAGGGATATCTCTGATAAAAAAAACTCATTAAGTTAAAATTACATAATTTGTTATATTGTATTATGTTTTGCCTCAAGTACAAAATTATCTTAGTGAGCTCATGCTGATCTTGATAAATTTGTGACCACTCTCATTAATAAAAATTCTATCTTGATGCATGAACTCTTCTCATAAAAATACAAAAATGCTGAAAAATATGATAAAAACAAAGCCTGATCAAAAATAAGAGAAACTTATTATATTTTAAAACACATAAACACATACCTACACAAAACAACTGCTGATACATATTTTTTTGATTTTTTGAACTTGGCTCTTCAAGCTACAAAGGTCCTAACTAGGACAAATAGTTTTAAAGTGCTACATATATCCTATAAAGAAAATGGTATTTCTGCTTGCCAGATATTTTATCCACAAAGAATTTTAATAAATTTTATAAAGATATATTTAAGACTGTTAATATATATAATTATTACTCACCTAGATTATGACTGTCTTGAAGTCATAATTTAAAGATATATATATATTATTAAGTCTGGTATCTATAATACATATAATAGATACCCTAGAAT
This sequence comes from Gymnobelideus leadbeateri, assembly GCA_011680675.1. Taxonomy (NCBI): domain Eukaryota; kingdom Metazoa; phylum Chordata; class Mammalia; order Diprotodontia; family Petauridae; genus Gymnobelideus; species Gymnobelideus leadbeateri. Next base: position 377,222 of record WOXC01008245.1, read on the forward strand.
ATGTTTTATGGCACAATTTTTCATTACTTCCATTTAGTTATTTATTCTTTCATCATTAATAACTTTTTATATAGCTATCAAGATTTTTAAAGACAGCTTAGAAAACAAATTCAGTAGCTTAATGGTATATTTTTTCCTATGACTTCCAGAAATAAGACAGTAATAACATTAAAAAAAACAACTAATACTCTTTAAAAATATTTTATTTGTCCAGCAAAGGGCAGGATATTTTAAATGAAATCTGATTTCTACAGTTACATTATTTCATTGGAAATATGACTTAAAAGTAACATATGAATGACCTTTCAAATTTTCACATTAAATAGTTCAAATACAGAGCAAAGTAACAAGTTGTTGCTTATATGTGAGTGTAGTTTTCCACGATCGTTTATAAATTATCAACACCTTGCAATTAAGAAAGTATTTTATGCTAATATATTTTATTTACATATGTAAGTATATATGTCTGCACACATATCTATATATCTAATCTCTCTATATACATTAGGACATCTGAAACAACTTAAAAAAACCTCCTCATACTTTCTCACTTCATAGCCGCCATCCAAGGGAAAATGGAGAGAGAAAATGTCAAGTTGTATAGGGCCAAATAATTAATGGACCAGTGCACACATTGATGTGTTTAGCTGAAAAGTGACTGAAATCTGAACTGTTTGCTTTCTCTTTTTTGTTACTTCAGAACTGGTTTGAGCTTAAATATCTAAAACCTACAGGTGTCTAAATTTTCTTGCTTGTCAGATAAACCAGTTTCATCAGTCATTGGTTATTTGTCCAAGTAGAAGAGATATTCAGCGACCCCATAGTTGGAATTGAGGGGAAAGACTAGACCACCTGTGTCCCTTAAGGCTGCCTTCATAGATCTGTCCTTCAGGGAAGTAAAATCAGAAGCACTGAGTTAGTGAGTACAGCAAATACACTTTAACTCAAAGTTTAAGCACTGACCAGATTTAATTTGATAATTAATTTTCAACGGACTGAAGTCTTTAACGATCTAATCTCATAGAAAACTAAATGAGACTATTAAGTTGTTGAAATCTATGCCATTAAAGGCTTTATAAAGCTAAAAATAGTCAAGTTAAAATCCATTTGAAATTCAAAAAATCCTCCAGCTATAAATACATTATGCTTCAGAAAATAGTGTACTTTATATCACTCATCATTTCTCAGTGCAAGATTTGTTAAGAGGTATGAGTTACATACATCCCATTTAACTATGTATATATATATATATGTATGTATATATACATACTACATTTTAATTTGGGGTTTAGAGTATATAGAATTAAAATATTTCTTTCATATAATGCTGCAAGCTTCTAGCAGAATAGAGTCATAATACTTTTTATTTTTTATCAAAGTCCTACTCCTATGTCTAGGGTGGGTGGAAAGGTGTGGGGTGACCCCAAGCACACAATCTCTGGAAGCTATCCAACCAAACATGGCCTCACAGTAGACTTTTTGTTTGATGAGGGTAACCTAGCTAAGTCCAGAGAGGCTCATCACCAGAAGACTGGCCCCAACATGATTAATTTTTTTTGGCTACAGCTATTTATGAATTCATCTCCATAAGGGCAAAAGGGACATCTTCTGGAGAAGATCATCCAATAAATATTGGTAAATTATTAAGGTTGTTGTTTTAATTGGACCTATGATTTCATTAATAGGAAGCTCCTGGTGAGGAGCTCCTTTAACTAAAGCAGATTGGCACCACCTCTGGAATTAAAAAAAAATCATCTTAGAGAATTGCCCAGGGGCATCGAGGCCTTAAGTGACTTGCCCAGTCTCACACTAGTATGTGGCAGAGAGAGGATTTGAAGCTAGTTATTCTTGGCTCTGTATCCATTATGCCATGAAGTATATGTAAAAATAACAAAAATTAATAATTTAAATGAATAAATGTTACTTGCATAAAGAAAATTATTTAAGTGACCCTGTGATGTAATAATATTGTCTTTGTCCTCAACTAATTTAAAATCAATGAAGTCTTGATCTCATGAATTAACAAATTTCTATGGTGATAATGTACAATGTTGGTGAAAGTATACTATGAAATATTATTTTAATTAATCTTCACTATTGAGGTTTGTGTTATTTTTTCTTTTTGAATAGATATATTTATGAGGCAAAACAAAGAAGTATTTTCTAAATTTACCTTTAGGCATTAAAACATAAAAGAAGTTGGGGGTATCAGAACTGGCTTGTTTTAAATATCACTATATTACTTTGAATGACAGTTTACAATTTACAAGTAAGGTGTGGCTAATAAAGCCACTGAAGCAGACAAGAGCACAGGTTTTCTCTGATACGCACCCTGAGCCTGTCAGTCATTCTTTTCTAGTCTTTGTTGTATAGGCATGCCAATAACTACAACCACATTTTATCAATCAGCCTTATGCCTAAAGGCCTTCAAAAGACTGCAATCACATCAACATTTGAAAATCCCAGATTAAAGCTCAGATACTCAAGCTAAGAAAAGTTTTCCCTTCAAAAAGGGTAAATTTGATTTGAATTTTCTCAAAGTAAATTGAGACAGTAAACTTTAATAACAGAGAAGAAAGTAGCATGTCATATTCATCCCCCTCTCCAGATTTTAGTGGCAGTTATTGACCATGATACTTGCATCCTCATACCTCAAGTCCTGTCAATGGGATGGGGAGGAAGCCCCTGCTGACCAGATGGGATTAGTAAATAAATGGGCCACAAGCATTCATAAATTAGAGAAAGATATCAATTTGTTCTTGGTCTTTGTGAATTATATATCAAGAAATTAAACAATGTGAAGTGACATTTCTTGAATTTACATAACTTTGCATTTCGGCAGTTATTGTGATCTCCAGGCCCACCCTCTATGGTAGGCCTGGGTCCCTAAAGACTGTGTAATTTTGGAATTATCTAAGACTGTGCTGAATGGATAATTTGGGTTTAAGAAATGTTCCACTTGGACTTGTTTGAGACTCTTTAGTACAAGGGCCTGGGCAGGAAGACACTAAAAAGGACAGTTCTTCAGCTTCTTCAGGACCCCAGAGACCTTTCCAGAATCAGGTACATGAACAAAACAACACTGATTGATTTGCTGAAGTTCTGCATGGGAATGGTATTCGTGGAGGGAGTTGTATCACCTTAAAGGGAGAGATTACTTTTGTTCTGTCTCTGGAATTATGAATTGTAATTATTTCTCTGTCTAGGACTTTTGGCGAAATGTAAGTGAGAGGCCCTACTAGACTAGGTCCCAGTGAAAGCCCCAAGAGCCCTTTCCTACCCTGACAGGAATAGTGACCATTTGTATGTGGCAGATACAGTATGTGTACTGGCCTAGATGGATCTTTGACTACCTATATTTTGTCTTTCTCTGAGCATAGGAACATGAACAGGGATTTAGAGGTGGGCATTCTTTGCCTTGACATTAGCACTTAGGCCAGAGGACAGGCAGTAGGTAGGACAAAGAACTAATATGGGATGGGGTGGAATGAATGCTTGTGGTAGAGGTGGAACATTTTTCAGGTGATGAGATAAACATATTGATAATTTCTCTGTGTGTCTGAGCTGCAGTGAAGTACAGGGGTTAGCCTCGGTAGATGTCAACATATATATTGAAGTCCCCAAACATAAGAAGACAGCAACCAGGTAACATACTCCTTGGGAAAGGAGGCAGAATATGCTGGGAATTGGTAGGTAATTGCCACTAAGATCTGGATAGAGTGATAAATCTGGATGCAGCAAAGGAGAAATTACTTAATGTTAAGGAGATAATGAGAAGCAAGGGAATATGTCTGTTCCTCTCCCTAGTCAAGTGTGTGTAAAGCCATTCATGAGCAGCTTTCTAGAGGACTGTTGCTGTGGACAGCTTCAAGGTTCTGATTACACAGTATAGTGAACATTATTTATTCAGTAACAAACTAAGACAAAACATTCACAGAAATCAAAGTACAGCATTCACAATGTTATGGCATAACAACTTATCACTAAAATGGCCACATAATTTTCACCAAAGTGGTCATATAGTTTTAAACAAAGTACATTTGGTAATGCAATCATTTATTAAGTCCTTAATTCAATCACAAAGTTGTCAAAGGTCAAAGTTCTCCACCCCTAGGTCACATTGTCTTAATCTCTTCAATCAAAAAGTCTTCTTTCGGGGCGGCTAGGTGGCACAGTGAGTAGAGCATCGGCCCTGGAGTCAGAAGGACCTGAGTTCAGATCTGACCTCAGACACTTAATGCACACACAAACAATACCTAGCCGTGTGACCTTGGGCAAGTTACTTAACCCCAATTGCCCTCCAAAAAAGCAAAATAATAAAAAATAAAATTAAAATTAAAATTAAAAAAAAGTCTTCTTTCTTCTTAATTGGGGAAGTCCTTAACTCAATCATCTAAATGTAGAGGTCAAAGTTCTCCACCCCTAGGCCACAGTAAATCATGTTCTTCTCAGACCTCAGGAGAGGTCTTTTAATCTTAACTTGAGGCAGGCTCTCAGCTTCCATGCTTCCTCAACCATGGTCCCAGCTTCTGATCAAATTTATCCAACTGTCACCTGAGTTCAAAGGCAGACAGCTCTCAGTTCTTTGTCTAGCTCCTTGTGCAATTCCTGTTACATACTGAAGCTCACAGTGTCCATTCCACCTCAAGTCCTTCACAGTTTCTGTTCCTGGGAAGACAAAGCTTAACAAGCCACAATAGCATTCATCACATTGCTGGCATCCTCATCAATTCACTTTCTGCCTGTGAAATCAACATAGACCCAACAACAAGGTCTGAGAAATCAACACAAATCATTGGTATAAGTCCCAGGACTTCTGAAAATGTCAGTAAGACCTTCCTCCAGGATTTCTGCAAACATACAACAAGTAAATCCTCTTTCAGGGCTTCTGAATCCTTAGTAAGATCCCAGGGCTACTGTAACAACAGCAATGTCATCTATCAACAGAAAAATCTGACAAAGTAACATCACAACAGACAAAGTACTAGCACCACAGCCTTGCTTCTTCCCAGTTCTCCTCTCCTCTCATTTCTCAGTTCTTCTCAATTCTCTTCTCAGTTCTTCTCAGTTCTCAATTCAGTTCTCAGTTCTCAGTTCTCCATTCTGCCACCACAAGTCCTGTTCTCCATTCATATCAATTATCAGAAGTTCTCAGGATGCTAGCAGTTCTCTCTCTCTCTTTCAGCAATTCTGGCTCTATAGCTTGGGCTTTTCCTTATATATGGCATTAGCTCCTCGCTGTTCTGCCCCTTCCTGTTACATCAGCATCTTCCTCCCACTGTGTGATTCACAAGCTCCTCTTAATACTTGATGCAACCACAAACTTGAAACAAGGGTCTAAGTACCTCTTTGATTGCCAATACAAGGGGCATAGAAGATCTTTATATTACCATTACAGTGTGTTGGGATGGGTTGGGGTGGGGGGAAAATGAAAGAATGTGCATCCAGTTCTGGAGAGGGTAACCAGGAATGGGATATCTCCTGAGGGAGGGGACAGGTTTCTGTCATTGTAAGAAGTGAGAAGGAGTGTGAGGGGAAGCATTCTAAAGGCCAGCTTGTTAACAATATAGTTAGGACTTTAGAAGGTATACTGCAAAAAGAGGGCAGAGAAGGATAGGGAAATGGATCAGGTACATGGAAATACAGAGATGTAATTTTTCTTCAGGATAGAGTTTTTTTTTAAAAGCAATTGGGGTTAAGTAACTTGCTCAAGGTTACACGGCCAGTCATTATTTATGTGTGGGTGCTCATTTTCTGAGGCTGGAACCGATCCTGGGTCCTCCCAACTCTGGGGCCAGCATTCTTACTCACTGCACCACCTAACCGCCCCTCAGGATAGAGTTTTTAAAAGGATTTTTTGGGACTCTCCAAATTTTCACTTAGTACATATTTAAAAGATGTATCATATTTATGGTGAAGTTCAGGAAGTGGAGAAATAAAGATATTCTGCTCAAAATATCTGAAGAGTATTCTAGTTGGTTAAATTTTAATCCTTAACATTTAGCCCCAGTTTGTAGGGTCTATATGTGTTCATAGGCAGAAGAATCAAGATATAGAGATATTTCTATCTATATATACAATGCATGTACATATATGTATGAATCAAGAGATAGAAATACAGAGATATCAATGTTTCTCTATATTTATCTTGATTCATATATATGAATACACAAGTATTCATATATATGTTTGTGAATGTATATAATTATACATAAATAAATACACATATATACCACTGAATAAGCCATTTAACTGAATTTTTAATTACTATTTCCACTATTTGTTAGACACTAGGATAGAGAAGCATTTAGTAATGATTTCTTTTAGTGATACATTTATAATATTTGGCATAGTGAGCTATGCTAATTCTGAACCTAATGGAGGTCGTTTTTGGCTGTCTTAATCACCATAATCTAGGTACTGAAAATACTTTGTTACTGGGATCATATTATTTGACAGAAAATTGAGTATAGTTATTACCTGAGGTAATTTTAATTTGAGAAGTTGGAAATGTGGATTGGAGACATAGTCAAGATGGTAGAATAGCAGGAAGATGTATGGCTATGTTCCCCCCAACACAACTCCTCCACAAAGATAAAAAAATACACCAGCTTAAATCCTGATCAGAAAATCCAAAGAAAGAAAATAACATTGAGTTATATTTCCATCACATGTCAGTACACGGAAACAGACCAAAGAGGTTTGTGGATAGTCACAGGGTCATGGCATGTGGAGCATTCCAACACACCAGAACTAAAAGAGGACCAAAACTGTGCAACATGGAAAGAAAAGGTTCCAGATCCATATGGAAGGACCCTGATCTTGTGCATGGATGGGGGAACAGGTGCCAACTGTCAACTGTGAGCTCTGTCATTCACTACCTAGTTCTGGGTCAAACATTCAGGTCAGACTGAGCAGAGAACCTGTTGCCTAGGAGTAATATTCCAGGGTGAAGAGCAGTCATGGGCTCTAAGCTGTGCACTGAAGGGAAGCAAAGAACTATATGAATCTGACCCCAGGAATGGAAGGAAGGTCTCAGTTCTAGCTACTAGTCCAGTCTGATGGTTGCAGAGAAATCACCAGGGAAAGAATCCTAGACAAAAGGGAAATTGACAGCTCTGAACCTTCTGAACTTCCAACTGATTAATAGTGAGCTAGTACAGTAGCATACTACTAGAACTTCCAACCGGGGACAAACTAACAGTAGTATTGTACAGATCCAAACCCAGGTCAGGAACTTGCAGAGGTCAGACCAGGAGGGCAGTGATCAGACTTTGTCTTAGATAAGACCCCTCTGAGAGCACTCAAAGCTTGCATATTCCCAGAATGAGTTGTCTGAGATTCTGGAATAATAAAACACTAAATATACCAAGAAAACAAGGACTTAAGGGGAAAAAATCTCAACCCAGATGTTCTTCTGTTGTGCAGATAATAAGTGCAAGCTGAGACTTGGGTTCAAGATAAATTTGGGTGTGGATTTATTGATCAAACATGTGACTTCCTGGAGTATAAACTCAAATCAGGCAGCCCCAAATTGGGGTATACACAGTGCTTATAAAGACTAAAACCACAAAAACCACAATTGGCGGGGGGTGGGGGGGTGGGAACTAGCATAAGCAATGACACACAGAAGCCAAGAATTGCCATTGGTTAGATCTATAGCTCAGGGATAATGATGCAAGGGGACAAGGGTGCAACTTTCCTGGAATAAGGGGGTCCCTCCTAGAACAGGGAAGAAGGCTGTTAGGTAATGGGGACAGGCTAGGGTCATGTTCTGAGTATGGGTGTGGGGACCCTGCTTGGTCAGCAGGAACAGAACAGGGAAATCTCTTCTTATAAAGACAAATATATAGAGGCTTAATGGTGGGCTCCAAGTCAGGGGGCACGTGACTTGGGTTTGGGCACAATGCTCCCTAGAAGTGTGCAGAGCTTGATCCGAATGTCAAGTCAGGAAGTAGGTTAGAAGAATGTGCCAAGAAACAAAAAGAATCCCCCCGTAAAGAGTTACAAGGATGCCCAAGACACAAATCCAGAAGGTGAGACTAACTCCAAAACATCTACAAGCAAAATTTCAAAGAAAAAATACAGTTTGGCACAAATTCAAACAGAATATCTAGAAAAGAGAAGCAAAAGTTAAAAATAAAGAGCTAAAATAATTTTAAAAAGCAAATGAGAGTGCTGAGGGAATAAAATGGGAAGAGAAATAGGAGTTATGGAGAAAAGATCTAGAAAGAGAATTAACAGCTTGGAGTAAGAGGTAAACAACCTACACAACATAAAAAAGGGAAAAAAACACTCCCTAAAATTAGAATTAACCAACTAAAAAGTCATGATTTGGGGTGGCTAGGTGGCACAGTGAATAGAGCACTGGCCCTGGAGTCAGGAGGACCTGTGTTCAAATCCAGCCTCAGCACTTAACACAAAAACTAGCTGTGTGACTTCAGGCAAGTTTAATTGCCCTCCTAAAAGCAAAAAAAAAAAAAAAAAAAAAATCATGATTCTATGACACAATAAGAAATCTTAAAACAAAGTCTAAAAAATGAAAAAGAAATAGGAGAAAATGTAAGTTATCTTATAGTAAAAACAACTCATCTGGAAAACAGATTGAGGAGAAAAAATTAAGAATCACAGTACTATAATGAAAGCCATGATGAAAAAACAAGCCTAGATATCATAATTCAAGAAATCAAAAGAAAATTCCCCCGATCTCTTAGAACCAGATAGAAACACAGAGATGGCAAGAATCTACCCATTGCCTCCTGAAAGAAAATCCAAAATATTTAATATTTCTGCCTTTCTACATTTGATTTTGAGATTTTTATACCCTAATACATAGTTAATTTTTGGGTAGGTGTTATGTGCTGCTGAGAAAAAGGTATATTTCTTTTTGTTCCCATTCAGTTTGAAGGAAACCTTAAATAAAAACTCCCAGAAATATTATAGCCAAAATCCAGAGAAAAATAATGCAAATAGCCAGAGAAAAAGAATTCAAGTACCAATGAGTCACAGTAAGAAGTTGGGAATGTTGGTGAGCTTCCTTTATTCTATAATCCTGACTTTATTATGCATTCCAGTCAGTAACAACATCATTAGTTTACTTATTTAAAAAATGGCATCTGAGCATGAAGAACTTACATTCTAATATATGTGTTTTAAAAAATTGCATTGACTTCTTTTGGGGGAGTTAGAATGTGTACATGTAATGGGGGACTGGCCAGTGAGGGTGCAACCCAGGGTTGCATATATGTTTATTGAATCTCCTGGAAATGACTAATGACATGGAATGAAGGGTCTCTGCTCTCCATTTCAGAGCATGCACAGGTTTTTATGGTTATTTCTAGTTGGTAATCACATGGTAAAGAAATGAACTTTTGACTGAGTGCACATTTGAAAGTGGCCAAAGCATGTCTATCTGTCTTTTGCAACTGGCTGCATTTGAGTAAGGAGGCAAGATCATTGTAAGTGTCTGGGTAAATGTGTGTGTGTGTGTGTGTGTGTGTGTGTGTGTGTGTGTGTGTGTGTGTGTGTGTGTGTGTGTGTAAGAGAGAGAGACACAGAGAGAGAGAGAGAGACAGAGAGAGAGAGAGACAGAGAGAGAGACAGAGACAGAGAGAGACAGAGAGAGACAAAGAGGGAGAGAAAGAGAAAGGGGAGAGTTATTCAGTTTTACCAGAGTTTTTGGATAGCACATTCCTGCTTGCCAAGGATGAGTCATTCCCTTTTGTGGGATCTTGATAGTAGGGACAATATTCTACTCTGGCCTATATTCGGCCATGAGCACCTGGCAGCTTAAGTACATATCCTTTCTAGGCAAGTCTGAACTTGGGGTTTAGGCTGCCTCTTTTGTTTTTGTTCTTTCCTTATCTTAGGCAAAATGAGTGCTTATCTCAAAACCAGATGAGATGGGAAATAACTTGGTAAGTTTGAGAAGCCCAGAGGTTTCGAGTCAGAGCTGAATGCTGGCAGTCTCTGGCAACTACTCCAGCACTCTGGGAGAGGACATCCCCTGACAAGAGGACTGGACGAAGCCTGGAAACGTTATCAACAAGCATGTACTGGGAATTATTTGGACAGTACAGAGTTGAGGTAAAATATAAAATGCCTAATTAACAGTCTTGTAAACTGCTTTATGTTCTGATGAGGTTTTAATTATGAGCCTCCGAATATATCATAATGATATTCGTAAGGGAAGTTACAGGATAATGTTTTGTTGGGTTTTTTTTCAAATATATGGTTATGACTTTCCTGTGGTGAGCATTGTTTTTGTGTTGGACAAATTACTTGAACCATACCTGATTCATATTGCATACTGAATACCTTATGATGCCTTTTCTTTTTGGGGAGACCTTTGACACGATCCAAAAGTAAAACATCCCTAAGGCAGGGCTGGGGGTTGAGGGAGGTATATGCATGCTTAGTCAGTCAAAGAGTGTGAAAAGGGGGACCCTAACCCTTTTTAGAGCTCCCTTAGGCCTGAATCTATTCCAATAGAAGGCTTGTATATGGGAAGAGGAGTGGCTGCAGTACCCCTGTCCTCATCCCCAGACCTTGTGGTGACCCAGGAGCACTTCTCTCAAGGTTAGAAAAGTAGAAGATCAGAAAAGCATATATACCATAACTCTATACCATAAATCTAGCCTTGATTTGTTTAATTAGCAAATAGATGTATAAACATTCATTAACTAGCTATATTTGGAAACCCATGGAACCTCTGAACTTGGCACAATTCAGATACGTCTCTTTTCCTCTCCCTCTACATGCCTTAGGCCACAGCTGATATTTCCTTTTTTCACCCTAAACAAAGTTACATAAGCATTCTATATGAACTTTTTGGTTGGTAGCAGGTGAGGGATATGTGTGTGTGAATCTTTTTTTAAAAAAAGTATTAAATCTATCAAATACTATTGATTTAAATTCTTATATTTTATAAGCATTGCTTCCTAAAAGACTTTTTGAAATTCCTAACCTGACAGTCATCTCTGTGATGTGTCACACCCTGTCACATCAAATTACATTACATAGAATAAACAGAAGAAAGGTTATAAACTTAGAATGCATATCAACTGACATGTAAGTGTGTGTTTGCCAACTATTTCTTCTGCATAAATGAATACAGTCTTCATCCTGAGACTTTTGGTTAAGAAAGACGAGGTTTCACAGGAAAAAAAGAAGCATCCCTCTATACTACACCATAGTATAAAAGACAAATGTAAGCACCTGTAATTCTGGGTGAGGAAAGGGGAATTTTACTAGCAACAACATGTCTTCTCTTTCATATTTTATCTTCTTTTTCGTCCACACAGTAAAATGTATATGCATAGGCTTGTTTCTCCTACTTCTAAGAAGTATTTAGGCCTGGAATATAGTAAATACCTGACATGCCTGGATTTTAGCCAGGAAATAAAGAATATTATATTCAATTTGAATTTAATTGACAAATTTTGTTTTAATGAAGTGGACACACATCATAAAACACACAAGCTACAAAATGTACTCCCCAAAGTACACAAATAAGAAAATGATTCTACATTCACTAAAGTACACTTATGTAATATATTGTCTATTTTATTTTTCTTCCTCCCTTTCTCCCTTTCCTTCCTTCCTTCTTTCCTTTCTTCCTTCCTCTTTTCCTTCTTCCTTTCTTCCTCAGTTGTGAAAGACGTAACCTTCAATTTTCTTCTAATTTTAGACACATGTGACTTCTTATAATTACTTTATGTAAAATCAAGGACAGCTTTAGCTACAACAAAGCAGAGAGGCACTAAGCTTGGAGTCAGGAGGGACTTAGGCTGAATCTATCTGACACTTGTCAGTCTGGCCACGGGCAAGTCACTTAACCTGTTTAGTTACAGATTCCTCCTTTGTTAAGTGGAAATGATAACCATTTCACAGGGTTGTGAAGATCAGATGGAACAATGAATACAAACTGCTTCTTAAAACATAGTTCACTGTGAGGGCTGTATTGGAAGTTGTACCAACTTAGTCCCCTGGACTTAATCTGAGTTCTGTTACTATTTAATGTTCTGTCCCTTTATATGTTTACAGTCTGTGCATATATTCTTCTTTGACATCTGATTTGTTTATTCTTTATTACTTCACAGGAAACTTCTCAAGTTTCTTTGAATTCTTCCTATCTGTTGTTTCTTATGGCCCAGTGATATTCCATTGCACTTATACACCACAATTTATTCAGCTATTCACCATTGTGGGCACAACTTTTTTCTATTACAAATTATTATTCTATTCTATTATAAATTACACTATTACAAATAGTGGTGCTATAAATAATGTTGCACAGGTATGTCTTTTCTTCATGTAAATATCTTCTTCAGGATCTAAACCCAATAGCAGATTTACTGAGTCAAGGGGTCTGAAGAAATTTGTATTTTTATGGTACAAATCTATATTGCTTTCCAAAATACATATTTCTACCAGCAGCAAACTAGGATGCCTGTTTTCCAATGATTCCACTAATATGGAATGTTTCCATCTTTTACCCTCTTTGGCAATATGATTGGTGTAAGGTGATCCCTCAGGGTTGCTTTAATTTGTATTTCTTTGATTACTATCAATTTTGGATGCTTTTTCAGATGGTTGCTGAGAATGTTTTTCTTCTTTAGAAAACTACTTTTCATATCTTTTGATCATATATAATTAGAGCATGGATCTTAATCTTATAGATTTATGTCAATTCCCTAAAGAAGCATGATGTCAGAATTATATCAAATGTGATTAATGCAGAGATTACTTTCCAGTTTGTCATTTCTTCTTATTCTTTTATTTTTATATAATTTAAGGTAGGTATTTTGTCTTCCATGATTTCATCTATATTATGAATAGTTAAAAAACCCTTCCTTCCCTCCTTCCTCAGATATGAAAGAGATAACCAGCAACTTTCTTTTAATTTAATAAAAATAGTTTGACTTCTTATAGTTACTTTATGTATTTAGAATTATGCATTATAGTGTAAGATGCTTGTCTAAATCTATTTTTTGTCAAACTTCTATTTAACTTTCCCAGTAGTAATTTTTAAATAATGAGTTCTTTACCAAACAACAGGGCCTGAGTTCAAATCCGGCCTCATACACTTAACACTTACTAGTTGTGTGACTTTGGGCAAGTCACTTAACCCCAACTGCCCTGCCTTCCCTCCTCTAAGAAGCAAAAAAAAAAAGTTTACCAAACAACAAGCAGATAGATACAAACACATACACACATACACACACACATACACACACATATATATCTGCCTCCAAGCCTTGCTTATCTCAAATATTCTGATGAATCATCTTTCTATTTCTTATTAAGTGCTAGATAGATTTCATAATCACTGCTCTCTAAGGTGATTTGACATCTGGTAATGCCATCCCCCCTTGTTTCTTATTTTCTTTTGTATTCTTGACCTTTTGGTTTTTCCATATTAATTATATGACTCTTTTATCTAATTCTATAAAGAATCCCCTTGGAATTTTGATATAGTAGTAAATCTTTCCAAGAATTCTGCTCTAATGCCTCATTACTACATGGAGTTGACGCTAAGCTATCAGAGGCCATGCCATCTCAGTATAAGCTCTGATAGGTTCCACTATTTTGGACAGGCTTTGAGCATGACCCCAGAAACAAAATTCATCTGCCTTCTGAGGACAAGAAAAGCTACATATCAAGAGGTTCATCATCAGTAGGCTGGACTAGGTGGTGAATGGCAATCTAAAGCAAAAAAAAAAATAATATTCCTCCCTAGTGTGCAGATCCCTCCTACTTCTGCAGTAATGATGGAAGAGGGGCAGAAAAGAGGCAGAGGGTGCAAAGAATGTATAATCTGTTTATACATTTTATTGTGACTTTTGATACATGTGAGATGATAGCAAAATAACCAATGAATGCACATACTGTTGGAGGAACTGAATCATATCAATCATACTATTCTTGGTACAAAAAAAACTAATCCAGAAGAAAGAAAGAAGTTCTAGAAATAGAAGAAAATGGAAGAATGACTCACAGTACTCTATGGAAAGGAGAGAAAGAATTTGGCAAATTCGGTTTATAATAAATTCAAAGGTAACAAGAAACATTTCATGGACTGTGTGGTCATTTCATAATACAATACCTATGATAATTATTTGCAGAAAGACTACCATGAAAAAAAAAAGTTGCGCCTTATGCCTCAATATCAGTTGCTAAGGATAAAGAAGTAACAAAATTCTAGGAATTTATTAAGATCTTCCAATGAAAGCCATGTATACTCTGATACTTGTGACATCAGTGCAAAAGCGGTAAAAGTTGATGACAGGGAGAAATATATAGGAAGCCATGCTTTAGGAAAAAAAAGGAAAGGAAAAGGCCAAAGACTTGTAGAGTGCAGGGAAGCCGTGTATCTTTAGATCGTGAAAATAATTCTTCAAGAAAATAATTGATAAGCACCGGTCCTGGTAAGTATTAAATAATCTCAAAATAACAATCTAATAATCTTTAAAAATGAAAGCAATTATATTTCAACAGACAAGACAAGACTTGTTATTGGTATGGGAATTCTCTCTCTGTGTACAGTCAGACTCCTGAGCAGTATCGGTTCATGAAGCGAGAGGCCTGTGTGGTAAAACCAATCTAAAGAAAGTCTGGTAGGAGATCTAGTTAAGCAAAGTCACTGTCATGACATTTAAGGATGAAAACTGAAGAAAGATAGTAAAGAAGAAAAATGGAGAAGACTTATAAATATTCTTAAAACAAAATTTTCTTTTTGCCCTGGACAGCAGAGTCATCACACTTGGACCCTAACATCAAAGTCCAACGTATGTTTATAGGAGAAATATAAATGGTACAAAAGAGAACAAAAATAGGGAAAAGTATCCAGATTGGACCAAGTGGATATAGAAAGACATGTAAAAAGAGACATAATTGTGAGACTGCTGATATGCCAGGCTTTGGAAGGAGGTAAAAATACTAAAGACATGAGGAAAAAATCCTATACCTCAATACCAAAAAGGTAACTGAGAAAATATCAACAAAGATCAACCTCTGAGTTTACCTTCCAACCTATACAAGATCTTTCTGTCAGAAATGTCAGAATATGTCATATTATGTCAACATGTCATAATATGTCAAACATGACAGAATAAGTCATAATGTGTCAATATATACATGAATATATATTCTCTATTCAATAAACTCCAGTGACTCCCTAGAAGCTCCTGGATCAAACAAAAAAACCTTCTGTTTAGCATTCAAAGTCCTTCATAACTTAACACCCCTTTGGAGTTAGAAAAGAATTTTTTTTCCTTACACTTTATTCCCCATCATTGACTTTTCAATTCAGTGACATTGGTCTCCTTGCTGTTCCACAAAGAGAACACTTACATCTCTTGGATCTGGGCAGTTTTTTCCTGGCTGCTCCCTTGCCTGGAAAACTCTCCCTCCTTAACTCCACCTCCTGACTCTATTGGCTTCCTTCAAGTCCACAGGAAATTAACTAAACTAAACCTAACTAAAATCCCACTTCTACAGAAAGTCTTTCCCAATCTCTCTAAATTCTAGTGCCTTCCCTCTTTTTTTTCTCCATTTATCCTGTATTTATCCTGTACATTTTTGTTAACTTGTGATTACACGGTGAGCTTCTTGAGGGCAGGGACTGTGGTTTGTTTGTTGTGCCTCTTTTTATATTCTCAGTATTTATCGCAGTCCCTAACACAGCAAGCACTTAAATAAATGCTAATTGACTGACTGAAACCAAGGGCATTTTCAGGGCTATTAGTAGGAAACAACAGGTCACCTATTGAAACATTTTGAAACTATTTTTTAAAGAAAATTTCCCCTTATTTATTCTCCCCTTTTCTTTATTTTTTCCCCTTATACCATATTCAATACATAACAAAACGGTTTATAGTTCTTTTGACTCACCTGACTGATTTTATGACCACATGTGATAATAAGATTATTAAAGAA
Source organism: Gymnobelideus leadbeateri (assembly GCA_011680675.1). NCBI lineage: Eukaryota > Metazoa > Chordata > Mammalia > Diprotodontia > Petauridae > Gymnobelideus > Gymnobelideus leadbeateri. The sequence goes on from WOXC01008245.1 coordinate 393,161, forward strand.
TCCTTTTAACATTCCTTATATCCATTAAATATAAATATTCATCCTTATTAAGTCCCTTGTGATTAACTTGTAGCTACTTTTAAATTTTGTCTTCATATTGATATTTTAAAGTTCTTTTTAGCTTCATTTTTTAAAATCACAAATATTTGAAAATCTCATTAAGGTCCATTTTTTTCCTTGTAGGATGGTACTCATTTTACTGGATGAGTTCTTTTTGGTTGTAGAAGTTTGTCTTTTGCCTTTTGGACTATCTCATTCCATGTTCTTTGATCCTTAGGTGTGATATCTGCTGAATCTTGCATAATCAAGACTGTGATTCCTTAAAATTTGAATTCTTCCTTTCTAATAGATTGCAATATTTTTTCTTTTGTCTTGAAGTTCTAGATTTTGTTAATGACATTCCAGAGAGTTTTCTTTTTTCCAGAAGGTTATTTGTGGATTCTATTTTTATATTGTTCTTTTGTTCTGAGGATGACTCAATGGTCATCTGTTATGTTTGAGCAATGTTCCTTAACAATTTCTTGAAATATGATATTCTAGCTCTTTCTTTTTTTGGTCATAGATAATCCTATGATTGCTAAGTAAAGACTTGAAAAGAATTTGAGAAAAATTATATAGGAGAGTCCTCTGGAAATTAATGAATAGAAATAGAAAGGAATATGTATATATTGCTCAGTTGTACATGGCACTTTTACGAAAATTTATTAGGTTTTAGAACATAAAAACTGTAGGAAATGAAGAACTGAAATATTATAGCATCTTTATTGAACAAAATGCAAAAGTATCATAAATTCAAGGGCTTCCAAAAATATTAAAATAAGCTGGAAATAAATTTTATCTTAAAGAAATGTTGGCCAAAAAGAAATGATAATTTCATTAATGATAATGACCCAAAAGACAACAATCTAAAATTTTAGTGATGCAGCCAAAGAAGTCCCTTGGGGAAAATTTATATCTTCAAATATCTTAGTAACAAAAACAAACAAAAAAGAGACCAAAGCTGGAAATGCAACTAAAATACTAGAAAACTGGCAAATTTAAAACTTCTGATTAAATACCAAAACAGAAATCCCGAAAATTAAAGAAGAAATAAATAAACTTGAAAACAATACCACTGAATTAATAAATAAAGCTAGGAACTTAACAAATAGAGTATTTAGATGATTCAATTTCAGAGGAAGAATTTGAACAAGCCATAAATGAATTTTCAAAGGGAAAAAACTCTAGACCAGATAAATTTACAAGCAAATTATATTAAGCATTCAAAGAACAATTAATTCCAATATTACAAAATTACATGGGAAAATTTCAAAAGAAGAGATCCTACCAAATTCCTTCTATGACACAGATAGGTCTTGATAAATAAATTAGTGAGAATCAAAACAAAGAAAACTATAGATCAGTATCCTTAAGAGTATAGGTGCAATTTTTTTTACAAAATATTAGCAAAGAAGTTAAAACAATGTTATAAAGATTATACATTATGACCAGATTGGATTTATATGAGGAAACAGGGTTGATTTAATATTATGAAAATTATAAGCTTAACCATATTAATAACAAAACCAATAAAACCACAGGATTATAACAACAGAATATATAAATAGGAATATCAATACAAATATATCAAATACAACAAACATTTCTGTTCAAAATCACTAGAAAAGGGGCGGCTAGGTGGCGCAGTGAGTAGAGTGTCAGCCCTGGAGTCAGAAGGACCTGAGTTCGGATCCGGCCTCAGACACTTAATGCACACACAAATAAAAAAAAAAACCTAGCTGTGCGACCTTGGGCAAGTTACTTAATTGCCCTCCAAAAAAAAAAAAAAGCAAAATCACTAGAAAACAGACATAAACGTGCCTTCCTTCAAAATAATAAATACTATATATCTAAAACTAAGAGTTGACATTATTTTTTTTTTGCCTTTTTTGGAGGACAATTGGGGTTAAGTAACTTGCCCAAGGTCACATGGCTAGGTTTTTGTTTGTGTGTGCATTAAGTGTCTGAGGTCAGATCCGAACTCAGGTCCTTCTGACTCCAGGGCCGACGCTCTACTCACTGCGCCACCTAGCCGCCCCATTGACATTATTTTTAATGGAGATAAACTAGAGTCCTTTCAAATAAATTTATGGGTGACACACAGATGTCCATCACTACCATTTCTTTTGGGCATAGTACTAGAAATGCTGCATACAGAAGTAAGACAAGAGAAAGAAACTGAGAGAATAACCATAGGTTAAGAAGAAACAAATTCACCAGTTTTTATGGGTGATAGGATGGTACTTAAGGAATACTAAAGAGTCAACTAAAATTTTTAATTTGAACAATTAACAACAAGTAAAACTGGGGAGTCTGCAGAGGATATATTGAGATTTCTGCCTATCTTCATTTATTTACACAATATCTATGCCCTATATTTCATAAAATTCCCACATCTTCCTGAAAAATAAATGTACTTTCTAGGATTTGTGTTTGATATTCTTCATTTTGTCAAACCCAGCTTTCCCAACAGTCTATTCATGTCTATAATATTCTTATTTTTCTTTACATTAGATTTGTAAAGCTTAGAAAGAGGAATATTAGCGTCTTTTATTTATAATGTACTATCTTTTTGCTTTTTCCTTCCTAAATACCTAGTGCTTAGTTCCTACACTATTTTGTGCAAATGCACCAAATATTTCTACTGTTTCATTATTTACAGTGCCTTTAAGCATAATTTAGTTTTACTATTTGTCTTGGGGGGGAAGGGCTATTTTTACTTCAGCTTTATTTCAGAACATAATGACAACTCCTATTTTTGGGGAGAGATGGGAAGGCTGAACTAACATATAATATAAGTTATATGCCACTCCCTCACTTTAAATCTATATACATTGCTTTGTTTTAAGTGCATTTTCTGTAGGTAACATTATTGATTTCTAAGGCACTTTGCAATTCTCTTTTATGGATGAATCCAATTGATTTGCATTCAAAGTTATAATTACTAAATTTGTTTTCCCCTCAAATTTATCTTGTGTTTTTACTTACTTTTGTCACAAGATATAGTATAGCTTGACTTGCTTCGATCTTAGACTTTGGACATAGGCATACACACACACACACACACACACACACACACACACACACACACACACACGGTACATCTTCCTCCTCTAGTTATACCACACCAAGCACAGAACCTAGAATTCTTTTATACTTCTATACTTTTAATTATATATTGTTAAAACTCCCATATAGTGTAAATGACAGTGAGGCTTAGGAATCACTCTTTTCTGCTCTTCACTAGTTTATTTTCTTCTGATGCCCAATTCAGGGAATAATAGCAATTACATGATCATCTTTTTTTCTACCCTCCCCATCCCTAATCTATCACTTATGTTTTTTCCCCTTTTATGAGCTTTTCCCCTCATCTAGCCTTTGTTTCCTCAACTTCGCTATTAAAAAAGTGGTTCTTCAAAGAGATAATAGTCATTTTTTACTCCTTATGGTAAAAGTGATGAGCTCTTGCTTAATCCTTGATTAATAACTTTTTTAAAGTTATATTTACTTTATGAAATTTCTGCTTAGCAATGAGTTTGCATGTCAAAAGTTCTGCCCAGAGTTGGTCCAGTACTGTTGTTATTGTTGTTTTCCAGGAAGTTGTGAAAATTTGGTGGTATATTAAAGCACATTTTTTCTCATATCATATTCTATTTTGTTAGGTAGGTAATTTGGGGGTGAAATCTTCCTTGTTTTGTAGTACGTCACAATTGACCTTTTTCTATATCTCATTCTGAGTGAGAAATCCTACATGATTCAAATCTAAGGTTTTAGACATATGATCTACCTCTTGTTAGCCATGTGTAAGGGTCTCTGTCACTGAAATGCTAGATTTGACAACTAAATTACTGGTGATAAAACTTTCAATTACATCTACTGATGTTTCATGGAGTCTACTGATCTGCACCATGTACTCTCTTTTCAATATCCAAGATATTTTCTTGTATATTTTTTTCTGAAAGTTAGTTTTCAGATTCTGTTTCTTCATATTTTTCTGGGAATTCGATCAGTCTTAATTTAACTTGCCAACCTTTGTCTTTTGGCTCTTATTTTCTTTTAGGGGGGGTCTCAAATAATCTCCTAGTTGTACTGTTTGAAAGTTTTGTTTTGTTACTTCTACTACCCCTGTCTGGTATTCAGAAAATCTGACTGAGTTACTATTTTCTGCTCCAGATGTTGAGTGATATGTTTATTTTTTTCTGTTTTTCTTTCACTGATTTTAGTTCTGTTTGTAAAGGTGGCAGATATTCCCTGGATGCAGGCCATCTGATTCCCAAGCTCTGCTCCTGGACTTTCCCAGAAGGACCTACATCCAGTCTCACCCACATCCCAATGCCAACTCTTGACTCCTGCTTCCTGACTTTACAGGACCTGTACCTCTACCTGCTTCTGCTTGCTTGAGGCAGGTCTCCCAAGGCCACATAGGACACAGCATTACCACCCACCATAAATTTGGACCTTGAGGAAGACCTTGTGTTGTCAGATTCTTTCGCGGGGCCTTCCGGATGACACGTAGCGGGGAGCGCCGAGCAGAACAAAGCACACTTACACAGCAACTCAGGGGACAACTCCGACTTTATTTCCTGCTCTTCTATATATATATATATATATATATATATATATATATAGTCTATCCTATGCAAGCACTTTCCATTTTGGCTCTTGGCCAATTACAACACCTTTTGCCTTTTAAGGTCAAGCACACCTTAACCCCTGGGACTCTTATCTCGAGATTTCTACCTGAAGCAAGGATGTGCGTCGCCCCTTAGAACAAGGCCGGGTCAGCTGGGGGCCTTAGCAGTCCCTCAAGTGCCTAGAGGGTTAATGGGGGCGAGAGGCCTTGCCATCATCGCCTAAGCCCGGAGGCAGTGCCGTCACGGGTCCAGGGACCTCTCAAGGGCACTGAGGTAAATCCGCGTTGGCTCTCCCACAACCTTGAAAACTTTAATTACTTCTAGATTCATTCTTCAATGATTAACGTACTCCCACATTATTTTTCCCATCCCAGGAATTCAGAACCACTGCCTATTGATATACAAAACCTCACAGCCCATTCTGAACTGTCCACTCCCATTTCTTTTTGTTGGGCTTTCTGGCATGCCTAATTCATAATCTATATACTACCTTTCATCATAAAGCTTTTCATTTCTCACTCCTCCCATATTCTGCCTCTCACTAAGACCTAGCTCCTTGATGATGCTATATACTCAGCTACCCACTGATCATGAGGACTGGTGACAGGGCGGGGTGGGGGGGTAAAGGAGTCAGAATATTCCTTCTTCCCTGTTGCCACTTCTGGACTCTCTTTCTACAAACATCATTCAGCAATTTTTCCTTTGAGGTTCATGATATTTCAAATTTGTCACTCAATCTAGATCCTGGGGGCTGTTATTTATCAATTACCCTCTACCCTGCCACAATACTCCCTTTTTCAGTGAGTTCAGTATCTGGATCACAGTATTTCTCTCTATTGCAAATCCTGCTTTCATAGTAAGAGACTTCAACACTCAAACTTTCCAATTCCTGAATTTACTCACTTCTCATCATCTACTGCTCTTCCATTACATTTCATCTGCATGTAACACAGATGGTCATATCCTTCATCTTGCCATTACTAACAAATGTTTTGTTTTCATGTTCATGAATTCTGAAATTCCTCTATTATTCCATATTTTTTTGCCATTCCATCTTTCTCTCTGCCTTATGATCCTTATTTTATTTAACACTATTCTTTATCCTGACTGTGCCTTCCAATTCTTCTTCAGTTCTTTCCAAGGCTATTACTCTAATGCTGGCTATACTTTCCTCTCTTCCATATCGCAACAATTTGATGAATCAGATCAATATCATTAAACTAGAATCTTTTCCCCTAATTTGTTTTATCACTAATCCTTTCTCATCAAACTCCAACCTTGTATTACTCCTATTACCCACTGTCTTTGTTCCTGTTTACATACTGCTAAATAAAGCTTGAGAAAGTTGAAAAACAAACAAACTATGCTAACTGGATCTACTACAAATTTCTGTTATAGAATCTCACCTGGGTCCTAACTATAGAAAGGCAACCTTTTCATCCCTCCCTAAATTAATTCTTCCCATTCACCACAGTGCTATTCCAAGCCTTTTTATCTTTCAGCTGAGTACTTTGGCCCATATTTCACTGACTTCATCCTTCTTGATTTCTCTGTAGCCTTTGACACAGTAGATCACCCTCTTTGGGGCACTCTTTCCTTTTTTTAGCTTTCCTCTGACTCCTTTTCAATCTTATTTTCTGAATCTTCATCCAGATTATTTCAACTAAGCATGGGTATCTTCCAAGGCTCTGTCCAGGGTCTTCTCTTCTCCCTCTGTACTAGTGATTTATAGCCATTTTTGTACCATGCATCCTTTGGCAATCTCCTGAAGCGTATGGATCCTTTCTCAGAATAAGGTTTTCAAAGCTCAAAATAAAGTGCACAGGATTACCAAGGAAGCCAATTGTACTGAAATACAGTTATCAAAATATTCAGACTCTAACTTAAAAATCTCTGCTCTGCAGTACTCATAAAGTTATCTCATCAGCTTCCATAGCTCCAGATACCATCTCTGTATATGAAATCCGTAAACTTATACATCCAGCCCTAAACTCTCTCCTGAGCTTTACTCCATATTCACTAACTTCTTTTTGGATAGCTGAACTGGATGTCCCTTAGGCATTTGGAACACAACATGTCCAAGGCAGAACTTGTTATTCTTTCCCCCAAACTCTGTCATGTTCCAAAATTCCCTGTTACTGTTGAGGGTGTCACCATTCTCTCAATTGCCAAAGCTCAGGACTTGTGTGTGATCCTAGACTCCTCTCTTATGCTCAATCCATATAATGAATCTATTGTCAAGTTCTGTTCCCTTCTCTTCACTCACACAGTTACCCTCTGGTTCAGGTCCTCATAGTCTCATGCCTAAATTATTGTAACAGGCTTCTTGTTGATCTTCCTGCCTCACATTTATGTTGAATCTAAAACATTCTCTACTCAGCTGCCAAAGTGATTTTTTTAATCAAATGCTTTATTAACTTCTAGTTTACATCATTCATTTCTGCAAGATTTTGAGTTACAAATTTTCTCCTCATTTTTTCCCTACCCACCACCCCAAAATAGTGATCCCACTGGATATTCCCTCCTTCAATCTGCTTTCTCCCATATCTTTTCCCATACCCATTCTGACTTTCCAGTAGAGCACAGTGGATCTCTATGCCCCAGTGCCTGTATATCTTATTTCCCAGTTACATGTAAAATAATATTGATAATTGTATATATATATATATATATATATATATATATATATATATATGAAACATTTGATTTTAAAACTTTGAATTCCAGATTTATTCCCTTCCTCCTTTGTCACCCACCCTTACTGGGAAGATAAGCAAGTCAATATAGGTCCAAAGTAATTTTCTTAAAGCACAGGTCTGATCATGTCAAACTTTCCTCCCCTCCCCCCTCCCCCATAAACTAAAGTGACTATCACCACCAGGATCAAATATAAAATCCCTTGTTTGTCATTTAAAGCCCTTTACAACCTGGCCCCTTTCTACTTTTCCAGTTTTCTTACACTTTGCTCCCCTCCAGGTACTCCATGATTTATTGACTCTGGGCTTCCTATTGTTCTTTGAGAGGGACCCCCGCCCCCATTTTCCAACTCTCTGGGCCTTGGCACTCACTGATCCCTATCTCAGGAATATTTTCTATCCTAATTTCCCTGGTTCCCTTTGAGTGAAAGAAAACTTATCAGACTATACTCTAAAATCTAGTAAGGCTTTTTTCCTTTTCACCAGAAATTACATGATTTACAAGGACTCAAAACTCACCGAAGTAGGGAGTCACCCCTCTCTTCAGTGACAACTCAGCATAAGATATGCCAAATAAGGACAGAAGTGCTTTCTCAAATGTACATTGGGTGGTCTACTGTTTCCTTGTTCCAGTACTTGAGGTAGATTGCTGTGCTTAGATTGTGCACCTGACTTCCAAGCCAATGGAAGAAAAGGGTCAGAGGAGGGGTGGGAGAGAATTCCAGTGTTCGGGCTTTATAACTTTGCCATTTCCTTTTATAAATTGCTCTTCCTCCCTGACCATTTGTCAGGAGGGTGGCCCTTTCTCGAGATTGTAATAAATCATTCTTTTCTGCTTCCTACCTTGAGAAACCTCTGAGTATTATTTGGATAAGGATCTCTGTTGCACACAGTTTTGGGGTGCACACACCTTCAAGACTCAGTACAAATCCCATTTTCTGTAATAAGTTTTTTTTCTTTCCCTCATTGGTAGCACCTTTCTTCTGCATATATCTTGTCTCTCTCTCTCTCTCCCTCTATCTCTCTCTCTCTCTCTCTCTCCCTCCCTCTCTCTCTCCCTATATATATATTTCAATGTAGGCATTGAAATAAACTTGTGACCCAAAACACAGATGTTGTTAACATCATAAAGTAATTTCATTATTACAATAGCACTTAGATTTTCTATTACTTAAATTATAACTATTAATTAACAATTCTTTTAAGATTATCATCCCAGAAAATTAAGACAATAAAAAATTATAGTAATCAGTTCAAAGCCCCACTACATGTGAGATGCAATCATGGGCCTAAAATTTAGCACCTTCATAGACCACATGACTTCCTAGGGGTATGACTTGCTGGACTTCCCAAGGAAAGGAAGACAGAGGATAGAGAATATAGAAGATAATTTTACAAGGAGGGTAGAAGGCCAAGCTTACAAGTGGCTAGAATAATTCCCTCAAGTAGGATTGGGGAGGATGAGTCTAGGTCAAGACATAAGAAGTTTCCAAGATTAGTACCATCTTAAACTCTCTAGGAAAGAGAATGAGATAGGTGTGCCCATCAGAGTATAGCCTGAACATCAAAAGGAAAGTTCTTGAAGAAGCCAGAATAGGGAGTGGCTTGTTCATCCAATGAGCCAAGAATAAAGACAGATGCTGCCTGGGGGCAATAACCAGGAGGTAGAAAAGGTTTATTTGGGGAAACTATAAGAAGTTAAGTGTTAAGGCTATTAAGGGGCCTGCTGGAGTCACTTAACCTCTCAGTGCTCTAGGTAACTACTTAGGGCTATAAATTGCCAAGAAAGTGAAGACTTGAAGAATGATTTAAAGACAACAAGGACAGCATTTTTATAGCACGTTTACATATGTGAACTCATCTAGATAAGAATCCCAAGGCTAAGGAGGATATGATTTTGCAATACCTATTTAAAAAATTTTTTTTCTCTCCCACTCTTCTTTACACCCCAACTTAAAAAAGAATAACAAAACCTTTGTAAGAAAAAGCACAAGGCAAAACAAATCCCAATTGCTTCTCTTCCATGAGATGGGTAACCTTCCATCACCAGCATTCTGATCACTGAGTTAATCCAAATTCTTAAGTCTTTCAGGACTGTTAGTTTTCACAGTGCTGATGCTATAGTAGAAATTTGTTCTTCCCTCTCCATCAGTTCATAAAGGTTTTCTCTGGTTTCTCTAAAGTAGCCTCTTTGATTTCAGGGTAAGGAAATAAAAGTGAAGGGGCCAAGATGGAGTGGCTGGGAGTAGTGTTGTGAGCCCTCTTCTGAAAAACTCCAAAAAGATCTAAAAAATGCACCAGATTGAATTCTGACGTGGGAATGCAGAAAAAGTCACAGTAAGACATGTACAATCCAGCTCAGCCTAGAGAGACAGAAAGGGGGGTTTGTAGATACTGGGAATAGATCAGGCCAGAAATATATTGGCATCTTAGGGGTATTGCCATGCTGTGTACCAAGGGAAGGGGAGGTTCTAGGCCCACATTGGGCACTACCAGATCCATGCTAGGGCACTGCGACAGGAACAGGTATGAACTGGTAAGTTTGTTGCTTACTCCTGTAGGCAACAGTTCTGGATCACAGAACTGGATCACAGATCCAGAGATGACTAAGAGGCGACTTGTGTAAGGGAGTAGGATTTCCTAGAAAGGAAGCCCTGGGTGGTGCACTAAGAAAGGAGTCAGTTCAAAAGCCAGTAGCAGCCTGACTTAGGTATCAGGTGCAGAGTAGGATTTCATTTCTAGCATCTAATTCAGCCTGCAGATGATAATGAGGGGGGAATCCCATGCCAAAGGGAAGCCTACAATTCTGCTACTCTGAACCAGCCAAACTTCAATATAGCTGATAGGGGTAGAGGCTAGTAGCAATCTACTATTGCTCAGACCCAAACCCAGGTCAGGAACTTGCAGAGCTCAGACCAGAAGGCAGCAATTAGAGTTTGCCTAGCTCAGATCATTCTGGGGGCATGGAAAGCTTGCAGATACCCATTTTGTTCCTGAGATTCTGAAATAACACAACATTCAATAACCCAAGAAAGCAGTGACAGGACCGGACTAGACCTTCCCTCTGGAAGTGCCACAAAGCCTAGCCCTAATGTCAAGTCCAAAGTCAAAAAGTAGGCTGGAAGAATAAGCAAAGAAACAAATAACAAAAAAGAACTCCACTATGATGGTGGCAAACTAACTCAAGACATAAACCCCAAAGAAGAGAATAATTCCAAAACATCCTTAAGCAAAACTTCAGAGAAAAACATAGCTTGGACACAAATAATTAGAATTTCTGGAAAAAATGAAGTAATAATTAGAATTAAGAATTTTTTAAATAAACGGAATGAGAGTGTTTGAGGAAAAGAAATAAAAGCTATGAGAGAAAAAAAATTGGAAAGGGAAGCTTGAAACAAGAGGTATAAAACCTTGCCCAAGCAGCAAACTCTCAGAGAATTAGCATGGACCAACTAGAAGCCAATGACTTTATGAGTCAACAAGAAATATTAAAACAAAGTCAAAAGACAAAAAAAAAACAACCAAAAAACCTAAAAGACTATCAAAAGTGTCTTGGAGTAAAAACAACCGACCTAGAAAATAGGTTGACAGAAAGAAAAATAATCATTGGATTATCTGATTTTAAAAAAATAGAAAGAAAGAAAAAAAGAACCGAGCCATCTTATTTTAAGAAATCTTAAAACTGACCAAATGTCTTTGAACCAGAGGGCAAAATGGAAATAGTTATTCCCAAAAAGAAGCCCCCAAATGAAAACTCACAGGAATATTGGAGCTAAAACCCAGAGATTCCAGCTTAAAGAAAAAAAAATACTGCAAGAAACCAGAAAGGAAGAATTCAGGTAACAAGGAGTTACAGTCAGGATTCCAAATGATTTAGCGCACAGCAGTAAAGACCTAAAACTTAGAATACAATATTCCAGAAGGCAAAGGATGTTGGGTTATGGCCAAGAATAACTTTCTCAGTACTTCTTGGTATTAATGATATGGGGGTGGGGTGGGGTGGGGTGGGGAGAGAATGGACCTTTAATGAAATAGAAGACTTCCATCCATTTCTGAAGCAAAGATCAGAGCTACATAGAAACTTTGAAGTTCAAACACACAGGAGTGATGAGAAACATAAAAATGAAAACATGAATGAACAAAGTTAAAGGACCAAGTACAGATGAACTGCTTACATTCAAATATAGAGGGATGACAAGGACTCTCTCTGAATCCCCAAATCCTCAGGGGTTATAGATGGAGTTCAGTTAGACAAGGCCTAGGAGTGGCTCTGTTATGTCCTGATGATCCTAGGAAAAGGAGGGAAAGAGAGGGGGGGAAAGGAATAATAAATAGGCAGGGAGGTAGAGGGAGGGGAAAATGACTAGGGAAAATTATCTCATATGATCAGAGTGTACAAGTAGACATCTATACAAACAATGAGGAGGGAGTTGGGTTGAGCAAACCCCACTCTCATCTGAACTGATTAAAAGAAAAAGAATACATTCATATATATTTGGGTATACAGATACATTTCACTCAACAAGGAAAGAGAAGGGAAAAGTGAGAAGTGAGAAGGGGAACTTGGAAGATAGATAAAGGGAAGGGTCAGTCCTACATAAAACAAATTCTAAGGATGCACAAAATATTTCTTTTCTTTCTTTCTTTTTTTTTTTTGCTTTTTGGAAAGAGGTAGGGCAATTGGGATTAAGTGACTTGCCCAAGGTCACATGGATAGTTTTGTGTTAAGTGTCTGAGGCTGGATTTGAAACTCAGGTCCTCCTGACTCCAGAGCCAATACTCTATTCACTGCACCACCTAGCTGCCCCCACAAAAATATTTCTGTCTCTTTGAGATCACAAAGAATGGGAATCTGAAGGGGTTTCCACAAACTCAACAAATGATAGTACTTAAATGAGATGTTATACATTTTTTGCTAATTTTTCATCAGCACATGACCACCATGATTCCTGAGGACTAACAGTGAAATATACTACCCATCTCCAAGAGGTGAAGGAAGCAGAATGAGACTTTTGTTTTGGATGTAGCCAATGTGGAAAGTTGTTCTAATTGACTACACATTACTGTAATGAATTTAGTTTTTCTTGTGTTCTCAATGGGACTGGTTGGGGTGTGTGAGAGAAGGCAGATTCTGGCTGATAAAAATAAATAAAATTAGACAATTAGAGACAAAGCTAAAAATGTTTGTCTCTAAACCCAAACTCTTTCACAACAGGAAAAGACTATTTTCTCCTTTTGCTATACTTTAAATTTAGAATTAGATTATAAAAGAGTTATACTTTTTAAAAATGTAATAAACTGGTCAGTACAAAAAATGTAAAAAAATGAATTAAAATAGAGGAAAAGAGAGAACTGAAAACTAAAACATGATTTAGGAATGATGGGGGACTGATAATTTAGAATTGGTCATATTTAATGTCACATTTGGCAAATGACAGCATTGTGTCATCACAAAGTATGGAAAGGGGGTTAGAATAATTATGGCATTCCTAAGAATTTGACTGAAAACTATAAATCTCTTTCAAGTTAGGGTACATACAGAATTATGTGGACTTCTGCAGCTAAGCCATCAAGGTAGGCTTTGATGTGCTGATGATTATTAGGGGTTTAGGATTATGTCTTTAGGCGAAGCTGCCTAGTGGTAGGAAGGTATAGATCAAAACTGACATCACGACACAATGGAACAAAAATAGGTGAAGCGAGGCCAAAAGGAGTTGGGCACGAGGAAACCTCTTAAGTAAAGCAAGTAACTATTATAACTTTGCTTCTCAACCACAGTGCTGAAGGTTATATACAGATAAACATATTCTCCAAGTCAAATGGAGAGTTAAAGACTTCATTATTAGGTCAGCTTTAAGATCAATAACGTAATGTAAGCTATATGAATAAAGCAGAAAATATAATTTTCTTCATATGCTTAAATGAAAAACTCATTATTTTCAAATGTGCAAAATGAGAAATTTAGAATATGTCCTCCACTTTAATCTATCTACTATAATACAGGCAGCATCCCCTCCAGAACTCCCTCCTCTTGTGGCAGCTCCCATTCTTGGGGTCTAGGGGATACCCTATGGGTCCCCATTCCCCCTACTATAGTTTATAAGCTCCTAGTAACAGTCAATAGACACAATTAGCTCTTAGGAAAGGCATTTATTATGATGGCAGAGTAAAAACAGTAGCTACAAAACATTTCCACCACAGACCTGGGATGCATATTTTTTACAGAGCTCTATGCTTTAAGATGATATTGCTAAGGGGTATGGGAAAGGGAGAGAAAAACTCATCCTTCTTCCCAAGAATGATTCTTTTACATGGGGCAGGATTCTTCTTCCACTATTGGCTTGAACTGATGAATTCTTGGAACTGCTGGATGGGCTATCTTCCTCTGGGAAAGTTGCTGCTAGAATCCCATGGCCAACAGGAGGGAAGAGAGCAATCTTCCCTATTCTACTCCTATCTTCTCCAGGAAGTTCCTAAGTTTATACGGCTTTGAACAATCATGCTGTTCCCTTCTGACTCAATAAGAATGGCATTCATTCTTTGTAAAAGGATCATGGGGTGTGGCCACAAATGTCCTCATTTGACACCTTGTTACCACATGAAAACCTTGTTATTTGTCACTAAATTCTGTGACTATTTCAACTGAGTGTATATGTGTGTATGTGTGTGTGTGTGTGTATGTGTGTGTGTGCCTGCATCCCTCCTCCATTGTACATAGTAATAGAATCTTAGAGATGGAAGAGATCTCAGTAGTAATCCAAATTCCTTACAGAAGGAATCACCGCTTTTCCATCTTTTGCCTGTTATCCTCTTTCTAGTTTATCTTTAAATATCCTTAGAATGACTGTTTGATTGGGTCTCCTGCCAAACTTTCTTGAACTGGTTTTTCACTCCATGGATACTCACCATTTGATGCCACCATTTTACTTGTTCTCCTTTACCACCAAAAAGCTGTAGGTCAGGTGTTTGATTTATTTTCTTCCCTGAGGAGGCACAGAGAAGCTGGAACTCTGATCCTAATCTGGTTTGGATGGTCCTGGATTTGGAGTTAGGGGTAAGAGACTAGTCCAGGAGGCTCAGCAGTGGTAAGGGTCAAGTGTCTGGGTTCTTAGAGTATGACATGGCAAATAAAAGTACTAATTTGGTCTTAGGCTTCTCTGAACAGCAGCGTAGTGCTGAGAACAAGGAAACTGACAGTCCTATTGTACTCTGCCCTAGTCAGATTATATCTGAAGTATCTACTCATTTTGAGTTTTAGGAAGAATACTCATTTTAGGAAGAATACAAGCTACGGTTTCTCTAGAGGACAGCAAAGCAGGATGTTCAGTCAGTCAACAAATATTTATTAAGCGCTTACTAAGTGCCAGAGACCATGCTAAGCAATGAGGAAAAAAGAAAGATAAAATAAAACAAAATAAAAGCAGTCCCTGCTTCTCGAGGAGCTCAAAGATTAATGAGGGACACACATGCAAAGCACCTATATACAAAAATCTGGGTGGGATTTTAATGGAGATTTGAGGAAAGCCAGGAAACCAAGAAGGGTAGAGATAAGGAAGAAGAAAGTTCCAGGCATGGGGGACAGCCACTGAAAGTGACTGAAGTCAGGAGGGAACAGGGAGGAGATAAGAATCGCCAGGTCACAGGATAGGGAGAAGCCAGGTGTAAGAAGACTTCAAGGATAAGAAGGAGCCAGCTTGAGAGAGGATTTTATAGGGAGGAATGTGACCAGATTGCACTTTTTTGTTGTTGATCAGTTGTGTCTGACTCCACATGATTCCACACTTGGGGTTTTCTTGGCAAAGAGGCTGGAGTGATTTGCCATTTTCTTGGACTTGCCCTTTATTTAGCAGGATTAATCTGATGGCTGAGCAGGAGATGGACTGGAGTCAGGAGAAACGTGAAACAGGGCAAACCCACCAGCAGGCTACTGAAAGAGTCCAAGGAAGTGATGAAGGCCTGCAGCAGGGAGGTGGCAGTGCCAGAGAAGGGGGCATAGACAGAGATGTGATAAGGGTCAAATTGAAAGACCTTGGCAACAGATTTGGATATACCAGGTATGAGAGTCAGGAGCTAAGGATGGCATCTAGATTATGAACCTGGGTGACTGGGAGGATGCTGCTGCTACCTTGGACAGTGATAGGGAATCTCGGAAGAGGGAAGGGTTAGTTTTTTTTTTTTTGGTGGAAGATAATGAGTATAGTTTTGGATATGTTGGGTCCAAGATGTCTATGGAACATATAGTTAGAGATGTCAAAGAAGCAGTTGGAGATGCAAGACTGGAGGTCAGCAGAGAGGTTAGAGCTGGATAAGTAGGTTTAGAAATGGTAATTGAATCTATGGGAGCTGGATGAGATTGCCAAGTGAAATAGTATAGAGGGGTAAGAGAAGAGGACCCAGGACAGAGCCTTGGGAGACACCCATGGTTTGCAGACCTGGATGAAGCTTCAGCAAAAGAGAATGAGAAAGAGAAGTGTGATAGGTAGGACTAGAAGAGAGTGCTGTCCACAGGGAAAAGAGGGTCTCAAGATGATAAGCACGACTGATAGCATCAAAGTTACAGGGCTTAAAACTATGTCATATCAGAATTAATTGAAGGACTTGGGGATAATTATCACAGAGAAAAGAAGTCTGGGGGAGCAAAGGGCAAAGGGACATGAGCATTTTAAATATCTGAAGAGCTATGATGTATAATAAGCATTAGACTTTTGCTCAGAGAGTCATGGTGGAGCTAAGAATACCTGACTTTCAATCTGTCCTAGCTTACTGCCTTTGTTGCCTTAGAAAAGCTGTTTAACTGCTCGGTACCTCAGTTCCCCTTCTATAGAATGAGAGAGCTTGGAACATATGGTATCCAAAGTCCCTCCTAGCTCCATCAATGAAGTGATTAAGAGGGAGAATTGATAGCCCACGCCACAGGATAGTACGGACTTCCAATGTCTCTTCCTACTGTCTGAATGCAGCATTTGGAAGCACGGGGTGTTTTTAAAGTCACTTTCAACCATGGGAATCTACCATGCAATAAAGGTGAGGGGATGACTTGGGTTCTGAGACTCTCATTTACATAAAATTCAAAAAGCTCTCGAAACTAAATATTTTCATTCCCAAAGCAAAGTCTCAAATTGGAATGATCAATTTTCAGCTCTGCTAAAAAATAGATGATGCCAAAGGCTGATCTTAAACTAGCATTTGCAAAATTAGTAGCAAAGAAAACATGGAATTTGCTACTTTGAATACTGTCTTAGACATAAATATAGCAGTAGAAATCCAGGTATTTAGAATTCACACCCTTTTTAGCTTTTTGTTATTGAGTCATTTTCTTTCTTTCTTTCTTTCTTTTTTTTTTTTTTTTTTGCTTTTTGGAGGGGCAAGGCAGGGCAATTGGGGTTAAGCGACTTGCTCAAAGTCACACAACTAGTAAGTGTGGCAAGTGTCTGAGGCTGGATTTGAACTCAGGTCCTCCTGATTCCAGGGCCAGTGCTCTATTCACTGCTCCACCTAGGCACCCCATGTTTAGTCATTTTCAGTTGTATCCACTTGGGGTTTTCTTGGCAAAGATACTTGAGTCATTTGCCATTTCCTTCTCCAGATCCTTTTATAGATGAGGAAACTGAGGCAAACAGGGTTAAGTGACTTCCCCGGGGCCACACAGCTAGTAAGTGTCTGAGACCAGATTTGAACTCAGGCCTTCCTGACTCTAAGCCTAGTGTGCCACCCAGCTGCCCCCATTTTAGCTTTACATGACATAAAACTATGAAAAACAAATGTTGAAAGTATATTTCTTTCTTTGAAAATCAGTTTAGATATTTTTTCCATGTTTACTAGTGAGGCATGAAGTAATAACGTCTGTGAGATTTTACACTGGAATTAACACATCTCCAGTGTTTTTGACTAGGGTATGTACCACTCTTCAGAGTTTTGCCTGAACATAAGAATCACCAATTTTAAATCTAATTCTATGTAAGAAGATAGTGCTTTCCAGACTGCCTTTGAGCTGTGAAGCATTTATCTTTCTTGTCACAACATGAATCCCTTTGGGGGGAAAACTATTGATTTGAAGGTTAAAATAAATTCACCTTGCTGGCCCTAATGTAATTTGTTGGAAGCTGGCCTTGGGAAGCTTTTTGACATTTATTGCCTATGCTCTTCATTAGGTATTCATCGTATATTAATGAGTGGGTTCTTGATTTCTATGATTATTATTAATTGTGGCATTTCTTTACAGAAAATGTCATACCATTTCCTTTTTACCAAATAAATATCAGAGATTTAGAGCAAGTAGGGGAATTTGAGATTATCTAGTTCAACCAGTTACAGATGAGGAAACTGAGTCTAGAGAGATGAAGCTGCTTCCTCAAGACCATACAATAAAAAGGAAGGCTGAATTGGAACCCAGGTCCTCTGACTTCACATTCAGTGCTTCTTCCACTACTCCACATTGTTTCTGTGACTAATTTTTATATAAGCAAGCTAGTGAGATGTATTCATTCTGGACGAGAAGTTTTCATCAACTTATCCACCATGCTACATAGATGTCAACAGATTAAAAAAAGTATTGGGACTGTAGTCAGGAAGATCTGGGTTCAAATTTGGTCTTATACACTTACTAGCTGTGTGACCTTGGACAAGTCACTTCATCTCCATTGGTCTCAACTGCTTCAATAGCAAAATGATGGTAATAATAACACCTATTTCCCAGGGTTGTTGTAAGGATAAAATGAAATGATATTTATAAAGCACTTAGCACAGGGCCTGGCACATAGTAGGTACATATAAATGGTAGAAATTATTATTATTATTACTTCAACATGATCCATCTATAGGTTCTAGATGCCACAGTGAAAAAAGTAAATACTCTGCCAAACTTAATAAGTAGAATTCCATTGTTTCTTTTGGAAGAATACCAATAAAATAAAAAGTAAATTGTACTTCATAAGATCATTATCATAACAAATATTAATACCATAAGAATCCAGACTTGTGTGTTGCCAGTGGTCCCTGAAGTAAACTTTAAAAATCACTGCCTGAGAGCTGTCAGCTATATTGTCTACCCAGAATTTATTTTCTGATAACTATGCACATGAATAGCTCTACCATAAAGCCTAGGAGGGTTTTTCTAGAATTTCTGGTATTTGGAAAATGTAGAAACTCTTGTGATGTACATTTAGGCCATGGCTGTAAACCATTTAGGATAAGGTAATGTCAAAATCATTAGTTTGTGAAATGGATCTTTTTATTCCATCTTTCATAGGAAGCTAGAGAATTTAGTATTCTAGGCACTTGAAAATTCTCCTTGTGCAAACTCAGGATATAATTTCTTGATTTGAAAGAAATGCATTCATAGGCAATTTCTGAAGTAGAATATAGAATGAATTTTCAGATGACAAGACACTATTACATTTGTTGGAAGAATATAAAAGCCCATGGCAGGGGATAATGGGATCAAGTTTTAGAACCACTCATCTCAGGGATGATCTGGTATGGGAAGCCACAACTTGGTATAACATTTCTAACATTATGTAGCATAGTTTCAGAACACAAACCAGCTACAAGCACATCAGCTTCTAACCTGAAACAATTCTTGTCAAGTAGTTGGCTTCTGGAGAATTCACCATTCTAGTGTTGGGGCAAGTAAGCTTCTGTTTCTCTCATAAACGAAAATGTTCTTTTAGTTTAGCATACTCAATCATGGTTATTCAGACTTTGGGATTTTCATTTTTTAATATCATCTTCAAATAAAAAACTATAATAGTATTAGATACATATAAACAAAAGGTTTAATAATAACAATAATAGCTAGGATTTACACAGCATCTTAGCGACTGTAGAACACCACAAATATCAGCTCATCTGAACCTCACAAACACCCTGTGAGGTAGGTGCTATTGTTAGTTCTGCTGTACAGATGAGGTAGGCAGAGGTTAAGTGACTTATTCAGGGTCCCATAGTTAGCAAATATCTGGAGCTAGATTTGAACTCAGGTCTTCCTGATCCTTCTGTCTACCACTCTACTTTGCCACCAAGATTTAGAAAGATGACTGCTTAATATGTGTCATATAGTGAAAGACGATACTCATATATCTCAAATTCAACAATCTTTCAAGGAACTGACCAGGTTTTAAGGGATATTTGAAGCCTGAGGAGACCATTCATTATTTGGAGTTTGGCCTAGATCACATAGAAGAGGCTGTATCTTCCCATGTAAATGAGAAGAGAGGAGATAAGTTTCAATAAATAGAGAATTAAGATAGAATTAAGGGTTTATAAAAAGGCAATGCCAGTGTGCTTGAATTTCCTGGTTTGACGTAGTAATTTCCATTATTTCCTCTTCCATGGTATTTCCATGATATTTCCATGGTATTTCCCACACCATTCTTCCTCCCCCCACCATTTTTCTAGCCTACTTTTCCTTTCCTTTAGCTTTTTTCTTTAATATTTATGTGACACTAGGTGTTGCTAATGAAGTATGAGGGGTCTTTGCTCTTTCTACTCCCCCTTCTCAATGCTAAACAAGAATATTAAGAATCCTCCCAGACCCTCTTCCTACCACTTCCCTCGTCCCATGCATGGTTTTATCTCAGTGGTGGGAAATTCATTTATAAAAATGGGAATCAGGTTTACAAACTAAACTTGACATGACAGTTGTACAAGGAATTACAACTGGATTGAATACCATATTTTTTTTCTGACCTGCTACATAATACATTTGCACATACCTTCATACTTGGAAACAGCTCATTCAGCTTTATGAAGAGTTTCATTTACTACCCTCTACTTCAGTTTATCAGCCATCTCTTTGCATTTAGAAGAACTAATTTGGGCTGTGCCTGTCTTACATGTAGCTTAGAGCCACTGTGCCATCATCTTCCTGATGTATAGTTGACCACATGAGTCTTAGTTTTCTTCTCATGAGAAAAAAAAGCAAAATTTTGAGAAATTGATGAATCATGGTGAATGCCCTTCCCAACAGACCCTTGACTGAGGACAGTGGGCACATGAGTTGGCATCATGGGATAGGGGTGGGGCTACCTGGGCTCAGTCTGGCCCAGGTACAGGGGTGGTAATGTTTCCTGAGGTTGCAATTAATTCATGACTTGTTTTACTTGTACATATGTAATAAATTACTCACATGTAATATCTATTGCAATGCCTTTGTATTATATGCATATGTAATTGGGTACACACAGTCTGCATGGATCATGCTCAAAGAATTTGGGGAAAACACTGCTGACAGCACTAGAAAATCACATCTCTATTTCCAGGTTAGTTATTGTGTTGGCTTTTCCTTATTTTTAGATAATATACACTTTACTAGAGGGATTGACTTTGAGGATCAAGACCATTCCAGGATATGATAAAAGTACTATCTACCAGGGTTGCACTCCTCCCCACCAACCCTCCTAGACAACATGACTTAGATGAGATTTTCCCTAAAAGTTGACAAAATTGGGCCTTGATTGACCTGTGGGTGCAGTAGGGGTCAGGTTGTACCTCCCTGACACAACTTCCTGGTAGCCTATGGCTGTGTTGATGTGGTTTCCTGGTCACCTAGGGACATGAAAGGTCCTACCCACATGGGATCAGTGCCCTTCATACTTGGTGGATGCCCAAATACCACATGAGTCATCACACTCTGCCCTACTGAACAGACACGTTCCCATAGGGAGACAAGGAGGGGGAGGGGGAAATATCTAGTAAAGCTCAATGTTACCGTATCCTTGTTGCATATCCTTGTTAGGTTAGGGCTAAGTAAACCAACCTTTGTTAACCATTCAATGGCCTATGAGTGTTTTATTTTGTCCCAGACAAAGAACTTGAACTAATAGTGTACTGGGGTCAGGTTCACTCCTAACACAAGAAGAGAAATGTTATTAATCGTCTTAGGTAGATGTTGATGGTCTTACACCAATCCCTGCCCCGCCCCCCCATACGTCTTCTCTTTTACCTTCTCTCTCATTCCTTTTTTTTTTGGTGGGAGTAGAGATGGGGAGAGGCTGAGATCTACAAGTTCTATGTGACATGGAACTAAAGTTGTTTCTGACTTCTGGAATATGTCATTTTTCATCTGAGTAGTCTTTAGACTGATATTGACAGTAGTAATTAGTCATGGAAGTGCTTGGTCACTAGTACTGTCCTGAACTCATTTAGTTGCATGGAATTTTGTGTGTAGATATACTTGCCAGCTAATTAATCAATAGTACACCTTCTCTAAGATTTTTCTAAAGAACTACTTACTGACTCATATTTTTAGTGTTTAGCATTACTTTAGTTGGAAGAAATGTTAACATTCAACCTAAGGGCATGTATAATAAGGCTGTATAGATAACTAAACTACACAGTGCTAATTTATATTTAAACATCCTCTTCTAAGTTATTAAACATGATTACTGGTCTATATTATGCTATAAATACTGCCATTACTTATGGCAGTATTTATCTTATCTCAATTACTTATGAGCAAATTAACTACATGAAAAACATATTCGTTAATCCCAAAATACCAGCTAATCAGCCAAGACCTCATATTTGACAAAAAAAAAATGTTGAGAAAACTGGAAAGCAATTTGACAGAAACCAAACATAGACCAACATCTCACACTATATACCAAGACAAACTCCAAATGGGTGCATGACTTAGACATGAAGGATGAAATCATAAACAAATTAAAAGGGCAAGGAAGGTAAAGAGAGCAGAATAAGCATTTATGTAGCATGGTGCCAGACCATGTGCTGAGTACTTTTACAAATATCTCATTTGAGCCTCACAACAACCCTGTGAGATAGTTATTATTATCTCCATATTACAGTTGAAGAAACTGAG
The DNA here is from genome assembly GCA_011680675.1 of Gymnobelideus leadbeateri. Classification (NCBI taxonomy): domain Eukaryota; kingdom Metazoa; phylum Chordata; class Mammalia; order Diprotodontia; family Petauridae; genus Gymnobelideus; species Gymnobelideus leadbeateri. The sequence goes on from WOXC01008245.1 coordinate 415,348, forward strand.
GCAAACAGAGGGTAAGTGACTTAACCAGGGTCACACAGCTAGTAATTATCTGGGGCTGGATTTGAATGTGGGTCTACCTGGCTCTAGGCCCAGTGCTTTTATCCACTGCATTGTCAACTGCCTTTAGAAATTACCTGTTAGATCTATGGGTAAGGGAAAATTTCAGGACCAAACAAGAGATAGAGAAGTTCAGATAAAATAAAATGAATAATTTTGACCATATAAAAATTTAAAAGTTTTATACAAACAGAACCAATGCAACTAAAAATAGAAGAGAATTAAGTAAAAAGGGAAAAAAATCTTTGCAACAGGCTGCTCTAATAAAGTTATCATTTCTAAGATATATATATATATATGGAGTTTTCTTCAATACCTTCTTAAAAAACACATTAAAAATAAACTTCTCACCATTCCATACATGCCAAGTTTTTTTTCTTTCCAACTTCTTTAATTGCAAGGTAGAGCCCATATTTGCTTAGAAGATAATTCTGCTACCTATTATCTACTTACTTTGGATAGGATTTGAATACTATGGAACTATCTTTAAATGCCTGGTATTTGTTAATTTTCTAATGACAAGCTCATGGTCTTAGAAGAAGGAACTACATCATTAAATGTCCAAGTTATAACTGGTACTTATAACCACAATATAAAGCAAATAAATCTAACATTGTTATTTTTTTAAGCCAACAAGGAACTAGTTTTAAAGCTATTATTCTGTGCTCAAATGGATTACAACATGTTTTTTTATTGTTTTTGCTTGGATATCTGGTTACTAGCCAAAGCTCAGGAGTCACTTAGACAATGTGTACCAGAGACCAACAAGTTGGTTTCCATGTAAAGGTCCTTTTCATATTAAATCAGTGATGTGCAACCATGTGTCATTTGGGGTCCTGAACACAGATACTACAGACCCAGGTATAGTGTTAGAAAGGAAGTCTCTCATAAAATCTCCTTAGCTTTTGTTCTGCTTAGGGTTTCCTCTGGGAATGGCAGAATTTAGTTCAAGTATTTCAGTTTTTCTGAAAGCAGGGATTCTTGACATTTTTAGGGGCTATGGACCCCTACAGCAGTGTGATGAAGTTGATGAACTCCTCAGAATAAATGTTTTTAAATATAGGCAATAAACTACATAGTATTATAAAGGAAACTTAATTATATTGAAATGTAGTTTTCAAAATATTTTTTCTAAAAGCAAGGGGTTGATGAACTTCTAGAAGTGGGAAGAAAACTTTCCTGACAGCCAAAGGGTTTGGGTACCAGCTTTTTCTGTGTTTTCTGTCAGGTTAAGTAAAACTTATGTGATATTTGATTTCTGATTAGTCCTAGTGTAGGGCTCTCTCATTCGGTGTCTCCACCTCTTTTGGTGTCTCCCCTCAGTACTAGCCTATAGATATCTTGGATTTCTTCATCTGAAAACTACCTGTTCATATCCTTTGACCATTGGGGAATAACTTGTGTTCTCATAAGTTTGACTCAGCTCTCTATATGAAGCCTTTATCAGAGATACTTACTACAAAGATTATTTTCCAGCTTTCTGCTTTCCTTCTAATCTTGGTTGCATTGATTTTGTTTGTATAAAACCTTTTTTATTTAACATGATTAAAATTATCTGTTCTACATTTTGTAATACCCTTGGTCTCTTGTTCGCTCATGAATTTTTCACCTCACCATAGATCTGACAGGTAGACTATTCCTTGCTCTTTTAATTCAATTGCTTCATTGTCTATGATACCTTTTAGCAAGATGTAGTTTCTTTCCTTACCTCTTAGTGAGGTCTATTTTTGCTTTTACTTTGTCTAAAATCAGGATTGCTACCCTTGCTTTTTTTTTTACTTCAGCTGAAGCATAAAAGATTCTGTTCCAGCCCCTCATCTTTACCCTGTGTGTGTCTCTCTGCTTCTTATAAGCAACATATTGTAGGATTCTGTTTTTTGATCCACTCTGATATCTATTTCTGTTTTATGTGAGAGTTCATCCCATTCACATTCATAGTTATGATTACTACCTGCATATTTCCATCCATCCTATTCTTCCTCCTGTTTGTTCTCTCTCCCTTTTCCTCTTTCACCCTTTCCCTCCTTACCAGTGTTTTGCTTCTGTCAACCACCTCATCTTATCTGCCCTCCCTTCTGTTAGTCCTCCCTCCATCATTTATTTAATCTCCTCCCCTTTTACTTCTCTATTGCTTTGCAAAAGACTTCTGAAAGGTTTTTGTATTCAACTGATTGTGTATATGATTCCCACTTTGAGCCAATACTGATGAGAGTACGGTTCAAGTGTTCCCATCGCTCACCCTCCATGGTAATGGGTATTTCTCACCTCTTCATGTAAGATCATGTCTTACAGAGTCATTAACTTCTACTTGCCCAATTTTAACTTCATTTATTTATTTACTTTTGCTGTTTAGGATGGGGGAAAGCAGGGCAATTGGGGTTAAGTGACTTGCCCAAAGTCATGCAGCTGGTAAGTCTGGTAAATGTCTGAGGCTGGATTTGAACTCAGGTCCTCCTGATTCTAGGATTGGTGTTCTATTCACTGTGCCACTTAGCTGCCCCCCTCAATTTTAAATTTTAAGGTGTTGTTTTCCTCAATTAGCTATTCTACTTTCTTTTCCATTTGGCCAATTCTACTTTTTAAGCAGTTTTCTAAGCTGTTGAGTCTTTTTTTTTCATAATTCTCTTTCATCATTCTCATTTCTTTTCCCAATTTTTCTTTTAACTCTCTTATATGATTTAAAAAAAAACTTCTTTTTAAGTTCTTCCATGAGTTCTTTATGGGCTTGTGACCACTTCCCATTTTACTTTGGGGTTTTGCCCAGAGGTGTTTTGACATTGTTGTCCTCTTCTGAGTTTGTGTCTCAGTCTTCCCTATCACCATAGTAACTTTTTATGGTCAGATTCTTTTGTTGTCATTTTTGCTCATCTTTTTGGGGGGCTTTTTCCTTTCTTTTAAATTTGAGCTCTGCTCCCAAGGTAGAAGTGGCATTGTCTTAGGTATCTTGTGCTAGTGGCTGCAGGTCCTGGCTGTTTACCTGGAGCTGTACTGATTTTACCCTGAGGCCCATGGGGGACCCTCATAGCCGACACTATGTTGAAAGGGTGGGGTGGGGGTTGGCTGGCACTGTTGGAAACTGTAGGGGTCTGGCAGCTTACATGATGTGGAGCTAAGGTCCTAGTGGTAGTGTCTGGCATGTGCTGAGGCTGGCGGTGTGTTTTTGTGTTTCCCTGTGGCTACGCTGATGGAAGTGGTGGTCTGGCCTCTGGAGGCTTCCCATTTGCCCAGGGCTAAGATGGAGGGCTAAGTTGCCCTTGGCTGAGTTGGTGTTGGCTAGCAGCTGCCTGTTTTCTTAGGCACCCATGGTGTTGGCATGTACCTGTTTCCTGGGACTGTGCTAACGTGAGTGGAGATCTGGTCCCTGAAGGATGCCTACCTGCCTGGGCTGGACAATGCCTATTTGCTAGCCACTACAGTGAATCTTGTGGTAGTTCCCAAAGTTGGAGTCTGCTGGTTCCCTTGGCTATGCTAAGGCATGTGGAAATACCAACACCATGGTATTGGTGTTTTCATGCTCTACCACACTGGGGCTCAGGACCTCCTGCTGGTTTGTTGAGGTGGGGCCTGATGTTGGCTTACTAGGATGCCTGCTGTCCTGGACTTTGCTCCTCTTTCATCTGAGTGAGACAGTCTTTTCTTGCCAATCCTCCATGTTTCTTGGGCTAAAAAATTGTTTCACCCTGTCTTTTTGTGGGTAAAAGATACTAAAATCATAGTTTTTAACTGTCAACAAACTTTAATTTAGCTATTGATACTTTAAATGTAAAATCTTTGTCCAGTGACCAAAGGGTGGTCACGTTATTGATGGGGCAGAATCATATAAATCTTGACGTGTTTTCTATAAATGAAATCAGAAGGAAGTTGCAATTAAATGGAAAAATGACTCACAAGTACTACTTGAGAAAAGGTCTTAAAAAGACAGGAGTTGGCAAAGTGGGTTTTACAGTATGCCAAGAAACTATTGAAAATGACATTTAAGGGGGCATTTGGACATAATACATTGAAGTTCTAATGGTAAGTATTTGAAAAATACCACTATGAAAATAATCACATTTTATGTATTTAAATCAGTTGCTAAGAATGGAATGGTAGAAAAATTCCAAAACAATTAATAACCCTCCAAATCAAATCAATACATATTCTGATATTTAGTGACTGCAATGCAAACACTAGAAAAATGTAGGAAAATTGGTCAAGGAAATAAGGTTTAGGAGAAATAAATGAGAGAGATCAAAGACTTGTGGGTTAAAACAGAAGCTTCAAGCCTCTTTATTATGAATAGTTTCTTTTTTAAAAATGGTAGACATTTAACATGGTGAACACTAAATGGCATCACAAAGACTGAAACTGACAACATTTAAAATGATGTTACAGTAATGGGAGATATCTTTGAATGGGATATTTGTACACAGATTGACCACCAACTTGTCAGAGCTAAAATCAGAATTTATGATTTAAGAAGAAAGAATAGTAATGAGCAAAAGAGATGACATACAAATAGGAGAATTTAATTCTGAATTGTTAAACAACCTTCTGAAAATCAAATATGAGAAATGGGACAATAGAAATGACATTGAGACCAACCACAATAATTAAATCCAACAGTTAAGACCAGCTAAATTAATTACTACAACAAGGATATCTGAAGAACCCAGAAAGCACCTTAGTTAGACTTATTTGTCAAATAAGGTAACAATGTTAGAATATAAACTCATCTGTAAAATTTCATGAAGAATGAAGATGGAAGATTATGAACAACATTACCTCATAAATTAGAAAGGAGGAGTTGAGGACAAGGGCAGAGTCAATATGGCAGAGTAGAAATAGGATTGCTACAGGGGCTCTGGCTTCCACCTTCTCCAATTCATGTAAAAGGGGATTCTGAACAAACTTTGGAGCTATAAAACCCACAAAGTGACACAGAGAAGCTAACCTCCTGCTGAGGACAGCCTGGCAGACTGGCAGGAATTGGCCAGCACAGGAATCTGGGAGCCGACCCCAGCCCTGCTAGAGCCAGAGGTTACAGCCCCAGAGTGGGCCTGACCAACCACCAGCTAGAGGGACTTCAGATCAGCTGTGGTAGTTTCCAGAATTATCAACACATAGATGCTAAGAACAAAGTTAGAGGTCAGTGCAATGTGGACTCTGGGATCCAGTAGTTGGGAGTATGTCAACCTCTTCCTCCAGGGTGAGAAGCAGCTGAGGGCTGTGGTGCAGCCACCACCATGTGGAAGCTTCAACTCTTGGCCTGTGGAGTATAGGGAGACCAAGTGACCAGTCTGAGGGGTAATCACTCTTGCTTTAACCTGCATGGATCTGGATTGCATTCTAGGGAGGAGGTCCTGAGGTATGTGACCAACTTGCCAGAGTGTGTGGAGGCTTCAGAGAGGGCACCCAACTAATACTTCCAGCAGCTGAGAAAACCCCAGCATTTGGGATGAAGCTCCCCTGGCTGGTGGCAGAGTCCTACTGTAGCCAAAAGCCCAGGGGTCAAGTAATTTAGTGGCAACATGACCAGGCAAAAGACGCAAAACAAACAGAAGAATCCAACATTAGACTCCTATTTTGGGGACAAAAAGGATCAAAGCATGGAACAGGAGGAAAACAGTGAAGTCAGAACTCCTGTACCAAAAGCTTCAAAGGAAAATACGAGCTGGTTACAGGCCATAGAGGAGCTTAAGAAGCAGATAAGAGAAGTGGGGGAAAAATTGGGAAGAGAAATGAGAATGATGCAAGAAAATTATGAAATGAGAGTCAACAGCCTGACTGAGGAAAATAACACCTTAAAAAATAGACTAACTCAAATGGCAAAAGAGGCTCAAAAAGGCAATGAGAAGAATGTCTTAAAAAGCTGAATTTGCCAGATGGAAAAGAATGTCAAAAGCTCACTGAAAAGAATCATTCCTTCAGAGTTAGACTGGAGTAAATGGAAGCTAGTGACTTTATGAGAAATCAAGATGGTGTTAAACAGATCCAAACAAATGAAAGAATAGAAGGCAATGTGAAATATCTCATGGGAAAAGCCACTGACCTGGAAAATAGATCCAGGAGAGACAATTCAAAAATTATTGGACTACCTAAAAGCCATGATCAAAGAAAGAACCTAGAAATCATCCTCCAAGAAATTCTCAAGGAAAACTGTCCTGATGTTTTAGAACCAGAGGGCAAGGGGGGTGGAGCCAAGATGGCAGAGTAGAAACAGCACTTCCAAGGTGCTCTGCCCCACACCACTTCCAAACAATGTAAAAGGGGACTCTGAACAACTTCTGGAGCCCCAGCACCCACAGAATGACACAGAGAAGCTAATCTCCTGCTGAGGACAGCCCAGCAGCACTGCAGGGAGCGGCCAGCACAGCGCTCTGAGAGCAGGCAGCACAGTGCGCTGGGAACCAACAACGCAGCACTCTGGGACCTGAGCCTAGGCCTGTGTGAGTCACGGTTTTAGCCCCAGGGCGGCAGGGCCAGCAGCCGGCTGGAGGGACCCCAGAACACCAGCAGCTGTGGCAATTCCAGAATTAGCACAGATATGCCTGGGACAAAGTGAGAGGTTAGTGCCCTATAGACTTTGGGACCAGTATTTGGGGAACACGTCGGCTTCCTCCCCTGGGGGCAAAAAGCTGCTGAATAAACACAGCACAGAGGCCATTTTGCAGCATCAGTGGCAGCTCGAGCTCCTGGTCTGCGAACTGTAGGGAGATCCAGCAATCAGTTTGGGGGTTAATCGCTCTTGCTTTAACGTCCTTGGATCTGGATTGTGGTCTTGGGGGGAGGTCTACGGTGGGTATCCAATTTGCCAGAGTGGGTGGAGGCTTTACAGAGGCCACCCAACCTCTGGAAGTTGTGAAGACCCCACATTTGGGATGGAAGCTCTCCTGTCTGGTAGCAGTGTCCTACTGTGGCAACAAGCCCCAAAATCAAGTAATTAAGTGTCAATAAGCCTAGGCAAAGGAAACAAAATAAACAGAAAAATGCAACTTTAGACTCCTATATTGGGGGCAAAGAGGATCAAAGCATGGAATAGGAGGAGGACTGTGAGGTCAGAATTCCTGCACCAAAAGCCCCAAATGAAAATACGAGCTGGCTACAGGCCATAGAGGACCTTAAGAAGCAGATAAGAGAAGTGGGGGAAAAATTGGGAAGAGAAAAGAGAATGATGCAAGAAAATTATGAAATGAGAGTCAACAGCCTGACTGAGGAAAATAACACCTTAAAAAATAGACTAACTCAAATGGCAAAAGAGGCTCAGAAAGGCAATGAGGAGAAGAATGCCTTAAAAAGCCGAATTTGCCAGATGGAAAAAGAATCTCAAAAGCTCACTGAGGAGATTAATTCCTTCAGAATTAGACTAGAGCAAATGGAAGCTAGTGACTTTATGAGAAATCAAGATGGTGTTAAACAGATCCAGACAAATGAAAGAATAGAAGGCAATGTGAAATATCTCATGGGAAAAACCACTGATCTGGAAAATAGATCCAGGAGAGATAATTTAAAAATTATTGGACTACCTGAAAGTCATGATCAAAGAAAGAACTTAGAAATCATCCTTCAAGAAATTCTCAAGGAAAATTGCCCTGGTGTTTTGTTTTGTTTTGTTTTCGCTTTTTGGAGGGCAATTGGGGTTAAGTAACTTGCCCAAGGTCACATGGCTCGGTTTTTGTTTGTGTGTGTTAAGTGTCTGAGGCTGGATCCGAACTCAGGTCCTTCTGACTCCAAGGCCGACACTCTACTCACTGCGCCACCTAGCCGCCCCGTGATGTTTTAGACCCAGAGGGGGAAATAGAGGTTGAAAGAATCCACCGATCGCCTCCTGAAAAGGAT